>OY720458.1:3520200-3772529 GCA_963082715.1 Harpalus rubripes | reverse complement strand
GGTGGTTATCTGTGGTTTGGTATTCTCGCGATGAAAACGATGACGTCATTTGTTAACGTCGTTAGCTGTAGTAAGCCAAACCATCTTACTATCCTCCAGACGATGTTTTGAACGCGTTTTTATTTCTATTCTCGTCTTACACGTATAACCTTAAATATATCAGAAGCACTGTGCCATTTGTGCATGTGTAAACAAAGAAAATGGAAGCTTATTTTTTGATAAACAATAAATTTATAATATTTAAGGATAGTAAGAAAAACATTGAACGTTTATTAAAAGGTTAATAATAAATTCAAATACAAAAGGAATTTTAATATAGGTTTACAAAAAATTTAGATAATGCTATTGTCGTACATCTAAAATAAATTGAATAGAAATGAATTATTAGCAGAAAAAATAGAAGAAAAAGACGTATGAAACATCATAAGTTAACAAACAAATTTTCGTGATACCATTAACTACATTCAAATTATGACGTCATCTACGCAAACTATAGTAAACATGGTTATCTAGGGTATTTGTCGCGAAAAATAGCCTATGAGTTTGTCTAACCACACCAAACCACACTTTACTATATTGGGGTCTGACGTCATCAATTTCCTCGCGAAAATATTAAACCATACTTAACCACACATAACTACAGTTAACTCATGCTCGCGAAAAATCGCCTCAGATTATTTGTACAGTTAGTGCAACAAGTAGATTGACCGCTCGGTAATCTCCGCTCCTTGTTCGGATTCGTGCTCACGAAAGATATTACTTGGGAGTGTACAACATAATTTCCTTTTCACGTTGCCACTGCGCATGTAACCTTGAAATGAGTTGCTGGATTTGGACTACTGTAAGTGCGTTTCCTTGCTTAATTCATAGGTTGCGATGTTAAAAAATAACAAAATAATCGAGCAGCGCCAACTTCCTTTATGAAAACCAAACTGTAAAACTTGGGTTTTCATCTACTGCCAACCCATCGAAATGGCGGGATCCAACCAAGAACATTATTTCCTGTGCCATACTACATGCGCATGCGATTAGTGAACTCAGTTCCTGTTCCTGTGCAGTGCATTGCGCAGTACCTTTAAAATAAATGCGTCTTGCAACTTGATTGTTACTAGTTACGTTAACAGTTTGTTTATGACTTTTTGAGGTTCGTGAGTTTGGAATTCATCTGTAATTTTATTTTGTGCTGCATTAAACATGGATAATATAAATAAAAGCTCGAACAAAAAGGTTGATCAAAGTGACCAAGTCACACACACCGATGAAACTTTTGTTAGTCGGGTAGAATTGAAAATATTTTCGTTTATATAATAAGTGTCATATATTTTTTTTAGAAGGAATACGATTACTTAAAAATTATAAACAAGCATTACAAACAAAGTTATATGACGCCGATGAAAATTACAATGTCATGTTGTACGGATTAAAACATATACAGACAGAAAACTTTGTAAAATCGACAGTTGCAACAGCAGCTGAAACAGAGCCTGTTACTTGTGGAAATTTCTCTTTTATAGAAAAAGAATCTATCGAATTGGATTTGGCCTGGCACATTGTTGCTGCTGAGAAAACTGTACGTAAAACAATGTTGTATTAATAGGTATTATTTACAAGTTTTGTAGAATGAAAAGCTAGAATTGAAATTAAAAGAACAAGAGCTTAAATATAAAGAACAAGAGCTTAAACTTAAAGAACATGAGCTTAAATTAAATGAACTTAGAAAAGTTGAATTGTTAGATAAAGCAATATACACGCAACACGAATCAAATGTATTATTGCCTAAGAATCTGGAACTACGCCGTGAACTCCAAAAACACGTGTAAGTAAAACAATCGTAAAAACGCGAAGTCCTAAGCCGTTTTTCCCGGTCATAGTTATAAAACGGACCAAATCGCGATTTTCGATCCTGTCTGTTTTTTATTTGTCCTCAAAATTTTGTTTTTTTTTCATCCCACTTTTTTTTGGCCGTCCGCAAAACTGGCAAAGAAATAGCCTAGATACATTTTATTTTGCTAAAAAATAGCACTGTTAGATAGGTCTTTTTTCGTGAATTAAGGCTCTTCCAGACCAACGCGAAAGATTCGAAGCAATGGCGATAATTTCGCGTTTATTGCGGTAATGAAATTCGCATGTGTATCCACACCAAAGCGTCGTGGTAGCATTTGCGCTAATATACTTCACATCAGACGACGAAGCGATACTTGTTGATTGCTTCCGACTTTAGACGAGGAACATAATGCCTGGTTTCTATTTGTATACCGCTTTAAATCATATACCTGTTAATATGAATTAATGTCAGGAGAAATAAAAGAAAATGGATTCATTCATCGAATGAAATCACTAGCGAATAACCAGTGACAAAAATCGTGCATGCAGCGAAAGTAAATAAATCGCTGCAGTTTCGCGGAGGCTTCGCGAAAACTTCGCGCTAGTGTGGGTACTTTATCACTGTGTATTTTCAGTTGAAGGCACTTTTGAGAAATGAAAGTTTCGCTATCGCTGAGAATATTTCGCGTTGGTTTGGTAGAGCCTTTTTAATTTTCTAAATCGGCTCAATTGAGTAGATGATAGATGGTCCATTGTAAAGCTAATCATGTAGGCAGCTATGGAGAAAAAAGTTGCTAGTTCATTTAATAAAGAATTTCTCAAGTTTAAATAATAAATTTTTCTCCAAAACTTATGTAACAGGTGTAAGTTTCAAGCAACCAGTTATTATTCGGCAAGTTTCGCTTAATAAGGGATTCAGCCGTGTCTGGTCCGGCCTTCTTTCATCTTGAAGCAACATACGCGGCCCAAAAATATGTTTAGATGTACATGTTTTATCTGTTTTTTACTCTGTATCATTTCGTTTCGGCTATTATTAAAGACAATCTAATGAAATCAAACCAGAGAGAATCAAACACTGTATACAGGGTGTTTCACGGATATGGGACACCCCAAATATTTTCTTAATTATTAGGAATAGAAGAAAATCATTCAAATAAAGGTTGCAGTAGATCAAGGGGGACATTCACTTATTGAAGAAAAAAAATTAAACTAGTGGTTCTCAAGTTACAAACCAAAGTTATATTTTTTAAAATGGGATATTATACATTTTTCGGCTCATTAGACAGAGTATTTTTTTTTTAATTCAACCATATAAATATTTTATGTACTTGCATAACGAAACTATTGAGAAAAATTCATTTGAAAATTAAATAAACTTTATTTAACATAACACAAAACAGTAGGCCATGATCAATAACAAAACAATTAACTTATACTAAACTGTAGTTAGAAGAATTAATTTATGTTTAGAAATAATGGAAACAATTTTGAAAATTATGTATGAAGTTAAATACAAGTTATTGTTTTGTTATTGATAATGGCCTACTGTTTTGTGTTATGTTAAATAAAATTTATTTAATTTTCAAATGAATTTTTCTTAATATTTTTGTTATGTAAGCACATAAAATATGTATATGGTTGAATTCAGAAAAAAATACTCTGTCGAATGAGCCTAAAAAATGTATAATATCCCATTTAAAAAAATATAACTTTGGTTTGTAACTTGAGAACCACTGGTTCAAATTTTTTTTCTTCAATAAGTGAGTGTCCCCCTTGATCTTCTACAACTTTTATTTGAATGATTTTCTTCTATTCCTAATAATTAAGAAAATATTAGGCGTGTCCCATATCCGTGAAACACCCTGTATAGAGAAAATGTATAATTTAACGCGTTTACTACCGCGTCGGATTTCGTAAAAGGGTCCCTGGCGTTAAAGCATTTTCTCAAAATAATATTAAATTTTTGTTTATTCATTTATTTTAGGGAAGAAAACGAAAAATTGCGGCGTCATTTGAACGATGAAAAAAATGAACTAGATAAAATAAAAGGAACAATAATGGACCAAATGAATTACACTAAAAACTGTTATCTGTTGTATCTTACCACGTAAGTAATTATATCGATGAAAAAATATACTGGGTGGCGCTCGAAATCCGTTACATTGGCATTTAACATGGGAAAACATGTTTTTGAAACATTATTTGTCCCGTAATATCGTATTTTTTATGCATGGAAATTAGAGAATAAAAAAATATAATAACCCTTTTACTACCCGGGTTCGATCCCGACCGACGCCAAATATTTCAAATTTTAAATGCCACAAAATTGACCCCTGTGGTGCACTCTCCACGCCAGCAATGAGTGCCCGTGAGGTGACGCCTGGTAAACGCTCGCACGGTACAAATATGTCATCATCATTACCGATATCTGCGTACAAAGCAGATTGGCACACCCAGCAATGGGTAATATGCCGTGATGATATATTTATTTATTTATTTTATTTTACTACCCGAGTAAACTTAATTTAAAAACGTGATAAAAATGGATTTAGCATCAATACACTTTTCTTGAAATAACGCATAATTTATATTACCACGTCTTTAAATAAAGTTTTATTCAATAAAGCAGTAAATTCAAAAAAAATTACACTCAAAGATTAAAATTTTTATTGTTTAAATCTCTATGTTTAAAACACCGCTTAGGGGCTGTCCTTAAATTACGTAACGCAAAATTAGGCAATTGTTGATACCCCCTCCCCCCCTTTGTAACGCACCCGTAACGCAAACATGAACCCCCCCCCCCATATATTACGTAACGCAGTACTTGAACCCCCCTATTTTTATTATAATTTTGAATGAGGTGTTTTCAATCAATAAATACACAATTATAATTGGTTTCTATAAAGTTTTACTCTTATAAACTATATATATATATATATATATATATATATATATATATATATATATATATATATATATATATATATATATATATATATGTATATATAATATAATGCTTATAACACGACTTGAATTCATGATTTAATATGAATTGCATTGCACGAATGAAAGACCACTGGCCCGAATTTGAACTGTGCCCGACATCTGTTGACTGTTATTGAAAAAAAACGACTGCCTGCATATACGAATTAGCACCGCGAAATTTGAATGTTTCAAAACTATTAAAGCAAGTTTAGCAATATTATTTAAATTTTATCGTTACGTAACGCACACATTAACCCTCCCTCACCCCCTCGTAACGCTACTCTTGACTCCCACCCCCCCTTGAAGCGTTACGTAATTTAAGGACAGCCCCTTAAAGTTTTATGGGGTAGATATTTAAGAAAGAGACTGTTTGTTAATGTTAAACGCGTAAAAAAATAAAAATTTAAGGAACAGTTTAGAAACAAAACTGGATTTTTTTGTTCAATTCATTATTACGTATGTTTTAGATTCCAGAATAGATGTAATCGTGTGATATTGGAACTAGAAGATTTAAAAAAAAATGCAAAAGTTGGTAGTGTTCCGTCTTTGACGGAAATCGAATATTATTTATTCATGTGGAAAAAATGTTTAAATTTTGCCAATGATAAGTACGCTAGCATGTTGGTAAGCATCTATTTGGAATAATATGGTCCTCGCAAAAATTCGATGCATTTTTTTTTTTTTTAGAATTTCTACGATCAAGAAACTCAAAACTCCTCTTCAATTGAACGTCCTGTCGTAATCCCGACCATAACTTTGATGCCGGAACCACCCAGCGGGTTTTGTAGTTATTTTAAAGAAGTTCATGCTAAGCGTCTTGAGCAAGATTATCATGACAGAGGATCACGCATGCCATACACCGAGTTGATACATAATACTGAGCGTCCAGAAATTAAAAACAAAGATTTGAAGTTAGAACAGAAAAAAATTACAGTAAATCAGGAACGGAATGAACAAGAAGATGCGAAAACTATGCATTCTAGTATTGAATTATCATTTCAAGAAGTAATGGGCGCTGAAATGAATAGTTTGGTGCAAGAAAATCTGAAAAGAAGAGAAAATAAAGTTACTCAAAAACCAATCGGTGCCGAACTGAATAGTTTGAGGCAAGAAAATCTGAAAAGAGAAAATAAAGTCAGTGAAGAGAAAAAAATACCGGAAAAGTTCGCGTTACTGTAAGTAGGAAAATAATGAAATTATTCTTAATAATGTTCGAAGAAAAAAAAAAACGGATCACCAAAAAAATTGTCCGTATCGTTAACAACATTCCACTTCCTCTTTTACCTTATCTTCGTTTTTAAATTATTTTCATGTAAAAGAAGTAAGAGAAGAAAATCAGACGGTACCAGATCAAGGCTGTATGGTGGATGGTCCACAACATCCCATCTAAAATCGTCCTGTAAATCTTTAATGATTCGCGCTGTTAGGACATGTGTTATCGTGAGTCAATATTCCCTGCCTTCGATTTTGAATCAGAAAATAATATTCTATTTAAAGGGCTAAAAAATTATATAGGGTGCCATTTAAAAAAACATAATTTTGTTCTACCGTTTGAGAACCACTGGTTAAATATTCGGTTTGTTACTATTGATACATTATCTCCTTATTCTTGATCATTTTTGGTATAAAACATTTTTCTCTACAGTTGTTAGTTCGCCCAAAAAAGCGCTGGTTGTTTTAAAGGAAATACCCTGTATAGTTTATTTTATAAAAAGACTGAGTATACTTATGTCACTCAGTGGCGTAACTAGAAATCTTGCGCCCCTATGAGAAAATTTTCTGGGTCGATTTACAACGCTCCAAGAAAAAATTTAAAAGCAAAAAAGAAAATTAATTTTTACAATATACGGTGACAGTAATATTATAATTATTTTTTTTACGTAATTATTAAACTTTTTAATTATTGTAATCAAATTTTCTTTGTTTTAATCAAACTTTTCTTTGTTGTCAACAATCTTTAGAAAAAACCCTAAGAAAATAATCAGTGGAACATAATTATTTTCATTAAATTACCCCACTCTTGATACAGATATACATAGCTACAGGGTGTTAATCAAATAGCGGGCCATAGGCGTTTAACATTGGAAATCAGTTTTCCTTTGCGTAAAAGTCCCCAATTAATTTTAGACAAATTTGTAGATAATTAAATTTTGCGCCTAATTCACTAAACTTGTTTTTTAAACATAGTATTAGGTAAATGATCTTATTTCTAATTTATTGTGTGCTATTGTTCAAAACTATGCTCTGTTCCATTTAAACCATCCAGCAGATGGTGCTCGCATCAGCGCCAGTTTTAAGCAAACTTGTCTCCATTTTCAGCCAATCAGAGAGGTCAAAACTATTCCCTATTCTCTGCTATATGAATGGCTTAAATATCTGAAAAAATAAAGGGGGGGGGGCATTTTTCTATAAGAACAAAGGCGGCTGATAGGTTAGGATCGGCTCTGTTGGCTGGCATTCGCCGTCTCATCTTAGTTCGATTAGTTTCGGTTCCAAAAGCAAGATTTAATTTATTTGGGTTCCAAAACAGAAAACCGATAGGGGATTCCACCATTTTTTTTTATAATTTCATCTGAACGTATAAGTAAAACGAAGACTGTCGGTGGAAAAATTTCTATTAATAAGCGAGTTATAGTCCTCAGAAATTTGAAAATATAGGTATGACGTCATAAGGTTTTATATCAAACTATTTTCTTCGTGGACCTAAATGTTCTTGAAATATATGCTATTTCTAAATTATATTTATAAAAAATAAATGAATATTATTATTATGTACAAGTCGACATGATTTATAATTGGAAATGTATTTAAATTATTAAGTTTAATGCAAAATATTTATATTCAAATAAAAACTGTTTAAGAATTGCACTACTGGACTGATAGCCACGCCTCCGCTATTTGAATTTCTCTACTTCCATTGGTAGTAAGCTCCGCCCCTAACTCGGTATTCGTTATATATTTATAGGTGGTCTTTGAGTCGCCAATCAAAATATATATATGGATTTCATATGAGTTACGAGCTGCTAAAACAAAAAACCCCATATTTCCGAAGTATTTGAATTATATCATTTTATTTGTTTATTAATATTCATTATTAAGCATATACTTTCACTAGTTTTTACTAATTTCTCTTAATTCGATTGATCTGTAATCCCCTATTATTTTGTTGTTTCAGTCCAGCTCCGGCAAAACCAGTGGTAAATTCCGACGGTTTATTACGCAAACTTATACAAAAATGTCCTCGCACTCCCGTATACATACTAGAAGAAGCAGTTAAAAAACTCCGAGAAGCCAAAGGAAGTTTTTCAGGCTTAGATAGCAAAACATTATTGACCGACCTCAAAAAAATTATTATTAGTGTAGCCAAAAAAGAAAAAGACAAACTTTGGTAATTATTCACATTGCATTCTCTCCGTACAAATAATATTTAGGTATATTTCCTTTAGCGAAACTGAAACACCCATTCCTTGGACTACGATAAATGACGAGGTACAGCAGTGGTACCGAAGAAATTCTGTTGGGAACTGCACTATATGTCATAATGAAATGATGTCTCACGATAGTACGAAATTGATGTGCCGCCATACTTTTCATATACCAGTAAGAAACTTATAAACATATGACATTCATTTTTTTCTTTCAAACGACGATGCCTGTTTTTTGTCATTGTTAAATTTGTCCTAATTTCACAGAGTTTGCATATCTTAGTTTCCGAGATCCAATGGTGAGCCTCGAAAAACCTGTATTTTATAGGATGTTTTAGGGATTTCGTTTTTATTTTTAATGGGTGTTAATGTAAGTCAAAAGAAAACTACAATCACCTAGTAAAAGTTATTATAACTGTGCAAAAAATCTATTTTATTTTTTATTTTTAATGGGTCAAAAGATAACCATGAGTGTTTTACAGCAAATCACTCTGTCGTTGTTTACTGTTATTGCAATTTACATTTGTTTTACTGTCAGATGTAGTTCGTTATCAGTTGCCAATGGAATTTATTAAAAAGTTTCATATTTTTGAACATTGCCGTAAAAACGATCATGGCTATCTTTCGAATAACCATTAAAAACAAATGATTTTTTTCCTTTAATCATACAACTTTTACTAGTGTAACATTTATTGCTTTTTTTGTGAATAACCCATTAAAAATTAAAAACGGAAGTCCGTAAATGACTGGTAGTATGGACCTTTTACATTTTTATTGCACCCTGACGTCATTTTTCAATGCGCCACGTAGTGAAATTCTTACGAATTAGAGATGAGGAGGCACCATGTTGTCAAGTAAAATGATTAAAAGAATAAGCATTTATTTTCGATAAAAAAATATTTAAACAACACAAAAACTTAAATAATTTTGTCTTTAACTATAAAGAACTAATTAATAATGAAAAAAAAATATTTAAAGGAAAAAACAACAATTTTATTCTTGTTTATTACTTTCCTAATATCAAACTGGCAACTATGCAATTATCTGTCACTTTATGTGGTGTTTTTTTCGCATCTTGTAGAACAAAAAACCACCTTTTCTGATTCCATCTCCTTTTCCTCTTGTTTTAAAATATTCATCACAAATGCAGAGCTTTTACTTTCCGCGATTTGTAATTTTATTTGAAACATAACTGGCCTTTTCAAAGCGCAAACAACCTACTGCGCACTACATATATGTCATTTTTGTCTATCTCTCTCTTTTGATGTAAAAGGTCCATTTACTCTTAATCAGGATGGATTAAGCTAAGACTAACAAATTTAGGACTACAATTTTGAGTAAAAACTACCATATGAATAATTATTGTCTAAATATTGGAAAGAACGTAATTTTAATGTTTTTTTCTTTTCAGTGCATCAAGCAATGGTTTTTAAAAAATATGTTTTGTCCCACATGTCTAATTTTGCAATAAAAATGTGTAACCATTGTCCCAATAATCGGAATAACGTTTAGTTCAATAATCTTACCATGTTTTCGCCATTTTATTTCATCTATTTTTGTCTTTTGTGTTTTTTTATTGTAATAATTTACATTATGTTAGAAATGAAATAAAATGTGATATTTTCCATCTTTATTTTTATTTTGTAGTTAGAACCTGGATGTCGACTTCACAGCTGCCTATAGGTACTATAATTAGGTATTCCGGCATTTTTTTAAATTTTTCTTTTCATTAGTTCAAATCAATAGGAATATATAATTTTGAGTAAAAAAATATATATCGAGTTTTTTTATCAGCGAACTTCAGCTTCTAAACACAAGTGTTCATAGATAGCTATTTGCCTGTTTACAACTTTTGAACAAGAAAACGTAGGTAAACAAACAAATATCAGAGGAACACGTAATAATTAATACGAAGTGAATAAAATATCAAATACAAAATACACGCGCGTAGTAACTTCTAGCACCATCTGTTTTTAACGGCATATATTGAATCTGAAATTAGCAACATAGAATTTACGCCACAGTTTTCAAGGACGTTTCTAAACATGTAAAGAATAGGGTAGTTCAGTAATTACGTCATATGCGGCGCGCTTTATTTAAACTACTGTCCTACCGGTAAACACATCTTTCAAAGTGAACCTTATTGCCACAGCAAATAAGAACTATAATTTTAAGCAGTTTATTTCGTCGCCAATATCTTACTTAATTAAGAAAAGTTAGCTATTTAAGATATCATTCAGTTAAGTTTGAATATTACCCTTTCAATTAAACAAAACATATTACCCTAATTTGTAATAACAATTATTCTATTTAAGTTTAAAAAAACTATAGAATTACATGTTCGTTCAATCTCGATGATGTTCGTGAAACATCGCGTGAAGCGGCTGGAAAAGCCCGTTTGAAAAACAACGAGCCATTTTTAGGTTACAGAACACTAAGAACACGACATATTACTAATATATTAATGTGGATAGACTGAGTTATTTACGTACCTTAAACTTAAAAAGAAGAAATCTAAAGTTCTGAAAAGAAATAATTTGAAAATGCTCAAAAACGGTAACAAACAAAATCTCAGTCGGTGTGTCGGTAAACTCTCGGATATGCTTGAAGCTGCGCAAACCAGTTACTCTGTAGTTCAGAATATGCAGAGTTGATTTCAATTTGAAATAAAACCTTTGTTATTTATTAATGTGTACGTGTTGTATTACGAAGTAATAGAAAAATGTTTACAATTTGACGTTATTAATATCTCAAAGTTAACTCCTTCATAATAACAATAATATCAACATCAAATTACAAGCCTTTAAATTCTGACCCTTATGTGATCTGTCAATAGAGTCTACTTTGAAAGTATCGTTTTTGCTTAGGACAATGCTTCATATTTCGCGCTATACTCTGACGTCACACTATTCTACCCCATATCAAATACAAAAAATACGCGCAGTAACTACTAGCACCATCTGTGTTTCTAACGGCATATATTTAATCTGAAATTAGCAACATAGAATTACGTCACAGTTTTCAAGGACGTTTCTAGACACGTAAAGAATTTCAATTTTCTAACAAAAATTATGAATAAATGAAATTTTTTTCCTAATCATGTTTTATTGTATTTTCCTACTATATGAAGGTGTAAACTATAGAAAATAGTATATTATGTTATTAGGAGTAGAAAGCGGTCTTTTTGTGTTGAACCCAGCTATTGCGGCCGAGGCGCCAGCCGAGGCTAGGCAAGCTGGGTAAAACACAAAAAGGGCGTTCTACTCCGAATGACATATACTATTTTTTCTTCAAGTGTTTAAAAGATTTTTTTGACATTTTTTTGGTATTTTTTAATTGTAGTGTTTGCAATTTCAGCCAAAGTTGGCTGTGTACATTACAAAACAAAAACGATACAACTGTCAAACAACAATTTTCAATATAATATGTGTTGCTGTGACAACTGCCACCGCCAGCGGTGAACTAAAACACTAACATTTTTTTACTAGTACAACAATAATAACATTTTTGTACTAGTAAGACAATGAATATCTTCTATAGTGTGTGTACAGTAGCATAATATGAATATTATAATACGCTTGAAGAAAAAATTACTATTTTGCATAAATTCCATAACACCGGTATACCCCATTAATATAAGTAAATAAACAAAATTATTTACTATGAATATGTGACACATACGGTTTTTTTTCTATTCAGAATAAATACTTACATTTTTTAAATAATAATAATAATAATAATAATATGTAATAAAACATTTTACAAATTAGTATAAAACACATAGAACAATTTGTAATATTAATTTATTATTTTTACATACTATATATGTATTAAATACATGTAAAAATGCTGAAAAATGTCTACGCTAGTACGTAATTAATTACATGCTTATTTAAGGTTGGTCATGTCTTTAAAGGTAAAGTTAAAAATATCAAAGATATTTTATAGAAATGGCACTTTCTCATTGACCAGTACACAAGTTTGTGTTATGTTGGAATGCACTAATATATGCACTTTCGTATATATAATGTATGTATATATATGTAGATCACAAATGTTTTAATATGATAACTAAACGACCACTTATAGTTATACTAGGTTCACTTTTATACAACATACACACGCGCATTAATATCTCTTTTACCGTTAATATTTTCATTCTTATATATTTGCTAAAGTACATCAAATGATCGACATAAAAAATTTAATTTATTGCACCTGAACAAGTGACATGGAATGAATCATTAATCAATTGTACTTCAAGACGTAATTTCGTATTACTTGGAAGATTTATTCTCAGTCAATCGCTGCTTTACTTACGATAAGATAAACGGTAAACCAAAATTAGATGTTCATGTTTTTGATAATTGATTTGGTTGTACATGTCAATCACAGACTGGTAACCTGTTTTACATTATACTATCTTAAAGTAGAAACTCCTTAATCCTATTTTAACCTAGTAAGAAACTTAGAACATAATAAACAAACAAATTGCATCCAAGTCTCAAACTAGGGTTTTTTGATACTTTTAGTATCTAGTACGGCCGACATGCGTACTGGTCACCCTCAGCAGTACCAAAAATTTTATAGTTGTTACAACTAATTTATGATTACACTTATGAATGACACAACATTATTTAGATATGTAATAATACATAAAGCCAACGTGATTTTTAAATAAATGATTTACAAGCAACAAGCATAATGTAAAACAGGTTCAAGCAGCAAATACACAAATGGTAATCGTTTGATCAACTGTAGAAAATTACACCTAACTTAAATGGTATTGGTCTCCTTGTTCCTTAGTAATAGTTTACTGCTGTGGAATACTGTCAACGTTTGGAATGTAGTCTAGTGCCATTAAACAGGCAAATACTGTCATGACCATTTTTTGTTTCACTTCAGTTATATCTTCTGGAAGGGCGTATACGCGCGCTCCAGTCTTACGTGCCATGGAAATGGCGTATTTAGCGTTTGCCAGGTTTTCCTGAAATAAAACATTTACAGATTCCACTTCTTTTATAGCCTTATTTAAGAAATGAAAATTACTGAATGAGAAAATTAATTGGAAAAGAAATAAAAATCTCCAAATAATTTTAATTTAAATACAGTCCTGGTTACCTGTTATCCGTTGTTTCTTAAGCCAGTATCCCACTCTTAATATTTTTTTTTATAAAAATGGACGTAAATATTTTTATAAAAAAAGTTTTAACAGAATTTTTATGAAAACTGTATTTACATGACGTCACGTAAAATTTTTGATGTGACATCACATAAATACAGCAGTCTGTAGAGAAAAGAGACAGCGTTGTTGTTGTTATTCCCTGACATTATTTGAACAGCGGTGAGCGTGTGTTTATATTGAAATTGGAAATAATATAAAGCAAAATAATCAAAATGTGTAGTGTGGTTGCAAGAACAGACAGCGTTTTAATTGATATGTATAGAAATGAAGAAGTTTTATACCACACAAAATCGCCTGAATATAATAAATAACTGCTAAATGTTATTATCTTATGAGGCGCGGGCAGACACGTGACTTTGACAAGTGCTTGTAGGGCCCCTCAAGGGTGCCAAGTATACAGCTTGTATAACTTCCCTGTGTTGTCAAATTAATTTAAGCGTAAAATTAATAAATAAAATTGTAAAACTAGTTATCATTAATGAATATCATGTTGTTTTATTTTCTGACACATTAAACTTAATTTTTAAATTAATTTTTATAAAAATAGAGCATTCAACATGAACTGATGGTTTCCTTAAATTTAACGCGCCAAGAAATCTTTGTATCGTAGATGGTAGCACTAATCGCTCTGTTTTTATATAAAATATTTTAAAAATTAAGTTTATGTGTTAGAAAAAAAAAACATGATATTCATTAATAATAACTAGTTTTACAATTTTATTTATTAATTTTACGCTTAAATTGATTTGGCAACACAGGTAAATTACACAAGCTGTATACTTGGCACCCTTGAGGGGCCCTACCAGCACTTGTCAAAGTCACGTGTCTGCCCACGCCTCATAATCAGACAATACATCAAAAAATAAGTATTAAAGTTAATTAATATTTGCATTTTTTTTCCTTTTAAATTTCCGTCCGAATCCCATTAGAGTACTCATTATTCGTAACCAACAAAGTTTTTCCATCAATAATTTTTACGTAGTATTTGTATAAATATCTTGATCTATAATTTATAGAAAGTGTATTTTGAATTACCTATAAAAATTTGCAAAAATAAAATATGAAGTAAATGAGAAGCCTATACAAATCCGCCTCGTTCAAGCATTTTAAGATGGACTTTATTCACCTACTCGCGTCGTATCCTTTAAGTAGTGACAATAAAAGGATTAATTTTTCAAAATTTATGTGTACACTAGAAGAACAATGCCCATCTTTCATGTGCCGAAATATACTGCCTTAGATGAGTGTCACGTTTCTCACTTTAATTTCGAACTATGACCAAGAAGTGGTCTTTCATTCGAAGAAAATTTCTGTAATTTATTTCATCTTCTATTCGTAATTCGTTGTGTGCGATAAGCCTAAGACTACTCCACCAGCGATGTTCTGATTTTTTTATTTTTTGTATAACTGTGTAACCCATTATTCCAACAATTATTGCAGCTAACAATTTTTTATTTGAATTGACGTTATTCATAATGAAATTACAAAACGCAACTACCTCTGCAGAACAACAGCCACAAAATGAAGTTTAGTAGTATGTTTGGCGCCAATTCTCTTTCATGAGTTATGCAACACTTCATAAAAACGCGTAAAATTTTTTACAGTGGGATACCTGCATTATAATTTTTTTTTCTGTCAATGACATTTATGTTTTAAAAAATGTTCAACCCAGTAACCATAATTTTGTAAATATGTCTTGACTACATTTTTATTGTTTTATATCTGATGAAGGCAGCATTTCACTATCGAAACGTTGTTTAATAAATATATAGGGTGTCCAAGTTAACGAGCTCATGCTCCATTAGGATCTCGCATTTTTGAAAAAATGTATAGGTCACTATATACAGACGAAAATATAAATTTTGCAATTTTATGTTTTTGAGAATAACTTCCAAATGTGAAATAATACTGGATTTTGGTTTGCACCTCTTTAAGACACTTTTTGTTTTTTCGAATATCGATGCACAAATTTTTTGTCACAGTTTTATCACCCAAATATTGCTTAATTTATTTCAGGGACCGGACACCGAACCGAAAACCGTTCCGAACCCACCTTTTTTCAGAACCTGAACCAGACCCTAACCCACTGTTAATTTGATCGATATGAACCGGAACTGAACCCACTATTTTCGGGTTCAAAAAACCTAGTTCATTGAACCAACATGTTTTAATACTTCTGTAACACATAGTTGCAAATAGGATTAATTTAGTACTAAAATAATTATCTTTAAACAAAACCTACATTTTTAATATTTTATTTCATTATTTGGAGATGAGGAAGATTTATTAGAAAGCTAGTGAAAGATCATAAAAGCCCAAGCAGAAATATTAAAATTAAAATAAACCTAATTTACAAGTACATAGTTTTTAAAAATTGTGAAGACGTCCAAAGATTTCCCAAAACTGCTAATATATATGAATTTTTTGGGAAAAACAAAAATTGTTACACTCTGTGACGTTGCGCAAATTGAGATAGCAGTTACAGCTACACAGGTTTGTATGGAACGGGCATTTTGTGCAATAAAATTCTTTTTGCAACTTCAACGAGCAAATATGTCATACACGTATGTACAATTTTTTTTATTTCAGATACATATTTTTTTAATTTTTCGAACCCGAACCGGAACTGAACCGGCACAGAACCACCTAAAAATATTTTTTCTGAACCCGAACCGAACCTGAACCCAACTTTATTTTCATTTCTGAAACTGAACCCAAACCGAACCCATTTCTCTGCGGTTTCCGATCCCTGATTTATTTCATTAAATATGAAAAAAATATAACTGACATTGTTGTCTAATAACAGTTTATCAACACAGACAGTTATATGCGTTTTACGAGAAGCTGATTTTGGCCTAAGGAATTAATTACAAAAATCTATAGTAATTCTATTTTGTCAAATATTTCATCATAATAGGGTATTCTCTGAGGATTACCAATTTTAAAAATTTATTAAAAATATTAGTGTTGATAGGTAAACAACAGGGAAAAAACAAAATCATATTATAAATTAATTGTCACAAAAGATATAAAGCATTTAAATTTTGCTGATGTACTAGATGACCTTCCAATGGGAGACCAGTTAAAATCCCTACTCCATGTTCGAATGTGATAAGACGCCGCATGAACCACTGATAGCACACCGCTGGTACTGTACAACTAGTACGTCACTATCACGTGACACAACAAAATCAAATTTTAAAAATTAATATCTCGCTTATTAAAAGGAATTTTTAACTCGGGTTTTCACAGGTACTCTTAGATATAACTGTTCTTTAAGAAAAATAAAAAAATATGAGAGAATACCCTATTGTACAAAATGTTGTATATGTCACTTACTTCTCCACTTCCGCCGTCCTTTACAAGTTCGTAATTGATTGTCCCAGGTTTGATTGCATCAATAAGATCAATAACAACCTTAGCGTCGGCGATGGTTGAATCTTGGAAACTTCGAATCGAACTCTGTTTGTTGGCGGAAGCTAGCTTCTTATTGACCCACATAACAATTTCCTTCTCTACAATAGGATTTCCGGTTTGTGCGAGTTGTGTGAGAACTGACAGTGTGTAAGCTCTCATCAGTTGCCAAATCAAGGCTAAGGTAAGCGTCGCGTTTCCATCGTTGATGTCTTGCCCCGCGATACCAACTAAGGAAAATTTCAAATTTTTACCGAGCTCAACAGCATAGTTGCAATTTTCAAGCTTCTCCATGAATTTTCGAAGGGTTGTGAATTTGCGGTGTACCCTGTTCCATTGAACAATGCCAGGCTTAATGATATCGTATAGTTGGAAAATAATTAGTCCATCTGCCAAGTCAGAGTAGAGCCAATTGACGTGCGGGCTGACCCCCATGGAGTTCATCCAGTTTCTGTAAGCTAAGAAGACAAATCAATAATGCAAAAATAGTCACGTTAATGTCACTAAAATACGATCGATAATAGCTATTTGTGTATTAAGTATTGAAGTTTTACAAAGAAAATTTGTTAGGTATATTTACTTTAAACGATATCATGTTTACCCTACTAATGAATTTAATTACAATAACTGTCTAATCGAATTCGGAGTTCTGTCCTTGGACGACCGTAGAAAAATGCAATCATGTTTATATCTATACAAATTGGTCAATAATTCGGTAGATGATTCGGCTATCCTCTCTTAAATAAATCTTCTTGTTCCTCGATCTCGAACTAAATTGACATTTGCTTACCCGACTCCAAGGACAAACTACGAACTACGTTCACCTGTCAGACAGATGTGTATTATTTACAACAAATTTGTAATTGAATTATTAGAACTAGATATATTTTCTTACAGCATTTTCTAGGTTCAAGAAAGTACTATCTGCTATACTTCTTGCAAGAACCTATAATTTATAATTTAAATTTAATAATAGTTTATAAATATATATGTATTTTTTTTACTTTTTCTATTTTTATTGTAAGGTGTCACTACTCGCGCGTCACGCGACGAAATTTCTGTACATTCAGTGAAACAATTCCTCTGTAACTGGGATATTATCCTGTAGAGTGAATTTTGTAATGAATATTATAAGTTTTGTATAATTTATTTGTTTCAAGTACATTAAATTAGTGCAATGGAAAAGTGATGTCCACTGGAAGCGTTCACGCTAAACTTTTGCAGTTGGTAGCACAACTGTTCACACAATTTATTTTTTCTACAGTCTATATACAAAGTAGCCATTTGCGCTCTCTTTTGTCATCGTAAAATGTCACTTTGTCGCTCTAGAGCGACAAAGTCGAAAAAACGCTCGCTGTCCAAATTTCCAACTATACAATGTTGAGAAATGTCACTTGTCTACATTCTTAATAGAAACGTTTAGTCAGGAACTAATGACACTGTAGTTACACATTCACCACCTTCACAAATCAATCTGACATATAACTGATCTGTCGGTATATTACATAAAATATGGCATTTATTTACAAAAAGGAAGTATAAAATGCTTAGATTGGATTGAAGCTATGGCTCAAGAAGAATGGAAAGTAACGATAAATTAAAATTAAATATAAACTTACTCTTTTCTTCGCGTGTTTCTTCCACAGTTTCTAAACCTTCGATTCCATTAGGCTGATCCAAGGCAGGATGGTTGTTAAATAAGTTAGCAACAAAGGCCAAGTTTAGTTTGTAAACACCGTTTACGACATCTTGGGGTGTGACGAAACTTCTACATTTAAGTTTGGCGGCTTGTTGCAACATTATCTCGGCTCTACTTGTCATTTCTCTTTCCTGTCAACATAAAAAAATAATCAGGAAATAGATAAACATGTTTATGATACACAGGTGTCTTGGAAATAGGGGGACATGGCTTAACCACAGATTCCTGGGACCAAAATAAGACGATTTAACTAAACTTACCTATATCCGACTGTGCACCATTTAGCCAGTATTCTGCTTTAAAATCTTTCTAAAAAAAATAATATTGCTTATAATAACGAAACGCTCTGTTCGATTTGAATGAAATTTGGTAAGGCAATCCATATGAATATAATTCGTCTTTTAAGATGGTATTTGCTATTGTTAGTGAACCATTAGTGTATGAAACTTGGGTGTCGCGACCATGATTAAAACATAACTTTTTAATGGCAACGCCAATTATGTAAATTTACTGTTTTTCAGAAAGATACAATCAATAGTAAACTTTCGTATCTCTGCGTAAGTTATGATATCTGTAACGATTTAGTCAGAAGAAAATAAAATGTAATTACATGCGCCGTGTAATTTTTAAAATAAATTTTATCTAGTGGTCTATCCAAATGTTAAACTACTAATTTTTAATGACAGAAACAATTTTTTTATGAGTTGTCAATCTTCTAAAGTTGTTTAGGAGTGAGCTAACATTAAATATGGCAAAAGATATTTTTGACAAGCCATAAACAATTGTTACTGTCATTAAAAATTAGTTGTTTGACATTTGGAAAGACTGCTGGATAAAATTTATTTTAAAAATTACACGGCGCAATCACTTACATTTTATTTTTTTCTGACTAAATCGTTACGGATATCATAACATACGCAAAGACACGAAAGTTTACTATTGAATGTATCTTTCTGAAAAACAATAAATTTACATTATTGGCGTTGCCTTTAAAAAGTTATGGTCTATTCACGGTCGCGACACCCAAATTTCATACACTAGAGGTTCACTAACAATAACAAATACCATCTTAAAAGATGAATTAGATCTATATGGATTGTCATATCAAATTTCATTCAAATCGAACAAAGCATTTCGTTTTTATAAACAAAACTAATTTTTTTAGAAGCACTTTGAAGCAGAATACTGGCTAAACGGTGCACTGTCGGATATAGGTAAGTTTAGTTAAATCGTCTTATTTTGGGCCCAGGAATCTGTGGTTAAGCCATGTCCCCCTATTTCCAAGACACCTGTATTTACAATTAGTAATTTGAATAAATTTTTTTATATCCAACATACACAGTGTGGCAACAAAGTTTTAGGACTTTTCTTATCAATAAGACAAAAACCAACATTAAAATCACAATAACTGGGATCCTATTTAATACCTTCGTCACGTTAATTTGAGTGTGGTTTACATCACATCATCGTAACGGTTCCCTTTCAGCTTCAATTTTAGTTTGCGAAAGAAAAATAATCAGTCGGGGCCAAATCAGAAGCATACGGAGATTGAAGCAACACGGTGACATTTATGGAGGACAGAAATTTATATACGACTGTTGCTTTATAGACCCGTGCGTTATCGTGCGCGATGTTCAGTTGTTCTGCAACCATCTGACAGTTGTTGAACTCCTTCGATGTTTTCGGCATTTCTGCTTGGTGCAGGGACTTGGGCCATCTTTGTTTTCATCACGCTTATCGCGAAATCGCTCTCGCTATCAAAAAACGTTGGAAAGAGTCAGCAGGTCTAAGAGGTCAAACAAATTACGCCCATACGAGAACTATACTGAACCAATATTAATAAAACTTGAAGCGGATGTTGATGAAGGTTCGAAAATAGTTCGAGCGCTAATTCATGGATGGCGCTGTTATTTAACGCTACACAAAGCCAGTAGATATACTAAAGTACCGCCATGGCGGCCATCTTGGCCTTAAAAAGCAACAATAACAATGGGGTAGAATAGTGTGACTTTCAAAGTAGACTCTATTGACAGAACACATAAGGGTCATAATTTAAAGGCTTGTAATTTGATGCTGATATTATTGTTTTTATGAAGGAGTTAACTTTGAGATATTAATAACATCAAATTGTAAACATTTTTCTATTACTTCGTAATACAATATATACACATTAATAAATAACAACGGTTTTATTTCAATTTGAAATCAACTCTGCACATTCTGAACTACAGAGTATCAAGTTTGCGCAGCTTCAAACATATCCGAGAGTTTACCGACATACCGACTGAGATTTTGTTTGTTGGCGTTTTTGAGCATTTTCAAATCAGTTCTTTACAAAACTTTAGATTTTTCTTTTTAAGTTTAATGTACGTAAATAACTCAGTCTATCCACATTAATATATTAATAATATGTCGTGTTCTTAGGGTACTGTAACATAAAAATGGTTCGCTGTCTTTCAAACGGGCGCTTCCGGCCGCTTCACGCGATGTTGCACGAACATGTTCGAGATTGAACGAACATGCAGTTCCATGCAAAATATTTTAAAACAAACAGAATAATTATTATTACTAATTAGGATAATGTTTTGTTTAATTGAAAGGGTAATATTCAAACTTAACTGAATGTTAGCGTAAACAGCTAACTTTTCTTAATTGAGTAAGATATTGGCGACGAAATGAACTGCTTAAAATTACAGTTCTTATTTGCTGTGGCAATAATGGTCACTTTGAAAGATGTGTTTACCGGTAGGACAGTAGTTTAAATGAAGCGCGCGAAATCAAACTTAAAACTTTATAGCCACACTGTGTAGATAAAAGATATAATTGTATAACATGAATGTTAATAACTTTTTGCTGTTACAAAATGTGTTTAATTAAACTTTAAATCATTTAGTTATTGTTGAAATGTTCCCACATAAATATGTATGACTGAATAAATTCCTTACCCTAAGAGCCTCTAATGTAACATCAGCATCTTGTGGCGCTATTTGTTTCAACAAATAACTGTAAACTTCAGAGTCCATTATGTCGCTCTGGAAGTTGGTGCAGCGTCTGTTAACCCCAGCACGTTCTAAATGATAATTGACCCATCGTAGAAGAATAGCTTCTGGCGATAATTTCATAAGATCGTCGATTCTCTCTTCGTCGTTCAATAAGGCAGTTAGACCCGGACAATGCTCAAGAGTAATTTGGTTAAACAAACCAATCCTGATGATTTGCCATAATAGACCGAGAACTAAATGTGGCTTTCCTTTGGACAAATTATGTGCGTCTATATTAACAATATTACAGCCAATAGCTTGGGACGAAACGACAGCAAGGGTTAAGTTTTCTAGCTTTTTATGTAGGGTTAAGTTTTTTTTATTAATTGCGCGTTCGTCTATCGTTTCTGGGCAGGAGTGGTTGATGATTTTACTGGAAAAAACATTTGAAATTAATTATAAATGTATGATTAAGGTCAACTCGGCGAAGTGCGTAAATCGGGTAAGTGCATTTTTGTCCTGTAGTTCTCTTATTTTTCCATGTATCAACCCATAAATAGATGGCATCACTCAGAGCAATAGGACACGGAAGATCACCGTGACCTATCATGTTTTGTCCCTTTCTCACTTCAGACTTGATCTTCAGCTCTGTCCCATGCTAACTTCAGACTGTATTTTCGACGCAATGCGCATGCGTCAGTTTGAATAGTTGTATTTTTCTAGCGGTAAATTTTAAGAATGAGTTTGCGCAAGCGTGGAATTTGTTGCCATTTTGTTATTTGGCGGTTCTTCTGCATATAGCGATTGATTGTGTTATTGTTATTCATTGTAGTGTATTATTATTTGTTTCTTTTTGTTATCTTGTTTGTTGTTATTTCTTTTATTGTTAGTTTCTGTTGTTTGTAATTGTTGTCATTAGTTCAAACGATGCCAGTGCGTTTTTGGGTGCAAGTTATTTGTTAGCTTCCATTATATTATATTATTGAAGAATTCAATAAAAACCTATTTGATTCTTATTGTCTTCATTTTATTCTCATTTGATATCTTGCTAGAAATGTGACAGCTATTCAAACTGACGCATGCGCACTGCGTCGAAAGTACAGTCTGAAGTTAGCATAGGACAGAGCTGAAGATCGAGTTTGAAGTGAGAAAGGGACAAAACATATGATAGGTCACGTGATCTTCCGTGCCCTATATTGTGAGTCAACGACCAATTATAACTAGACAAAACTTCATTTGGTTTGTTTTGATTTCGGCTGGCCAGACAGAGAAACTAAAGATAGAGATATGTCTTGTCTAGTCCGAGTATTTTTCACAAGAGGTCACCACTGAGGCCACGTAGAGTATCAGTGTCTAGTTTGTACGTTGGTCACTAGAGGCGCAAGTGTTCTTAGTTAAAATTTCGTGGTTAACATTTAAGGTTAACATTAAATAATTTAGAAGGTTTAATATTAAAGAAAAACCAACATGTCACACACAAAACCACTACAACTTCAAAACAAATAAAAAATACACGTGCTTCTACGTGGCCTCTAGCGAGCAACGTTCAAACTAAACACTAGACTATACACTGCACTCTACGTGACCTCTAGTGAGAAATACTCGAACTAGACAATACATATCTACCTGTAGTTTCTCTGTCTGGCCAGCCGAAATCAAAACATTCAGTGAGAAGGGATAGGGAATGTTTTGTCTAGTTATATTTGGTCGTTGTTGTGAGTAATTATATAAAATTTAAAAATCTAATAGCAATATTTTTTTTAAATTTTATCCACTTGCCTAACCGATCGTATTGCACGTTTTAATGTGAAGTTACGGACTTGTTACGCACTGACCTTCCGACAGAATAAAAGTGCGATCTAGTGAGGGAAATTTGAAAAATCGACCACAAAAAAAAATTGGTCAGTCGTAATTGTAATACAAATAGTTTGATATAACCAATAAAGTCTAACAAATAATACAATTCTTTATTTTAGAATTTGGAAAATAAAATGGAGCGCAAAGTCAAACTTTGAAAAAAGTAGTGCGCATTTTGCCGAACTCACCTTAATCATTGTTATTTTCAGGTTACGTATGAATAAATAAAAAAGAAGACATCAATAAAGAAATATTTTCTAGTGAAAAGTGAACAAAAGAATAAAAACCTTGATTAAAAATTCTTAGATTACTCATTTATTGTATAGTTCTTTTAATGGAAGTTTATTACTAAATAATTAGTGTAAAATACTGAAATATTAAAAAAATGTGTATTTTTTAAACAGGTATTTCATAAACAATAAATAATTTGGCTGGATTGCAGTTTATCCAGAATAGTAGAAATTGCAATTTTTTTGTTGTAATGTCTTATTTTAGCTAAAATATAATAAGGAAACACAAAATTGGAGCGCGGAAACAGGTATTTAAATATATTTTTGGAAAAATATTTTTTTTTAAATCCTGACAAAAACAATTCCTAACGCACAGTAATGTTTTAAGAAATTTTAAAAAAAAATCCTGGCAAAAACAATACCTAACGCACACGTATTTTTAAAGAAATTTTTAAAAAATCCTGAGAAAAACAATATCTAACGCACACCAGGCACGCACATTCGACATCGCTCGGCCCACTATCTTCATGTTAGTGTACAATAGACCAGAAAAGTGTAACGGTCAAACTTAGGCGCGAAATTCAAACTCAGTTCATAACGCTGAGAACATAATTTCAATCCCCGTGTATTTCTTACCAAGGAAATTTTTGCTCAACTTTAAAGGCCGAAAAATCTCATAGAAGTAAATTTCTTATGCAAAGCATTATATGTAGCATCTAGACCGATCCTTTATCTCCAGATTTGTACAATAATATTCACATGAACTCTGCACAGTTTATAATTATTTAAATAATAATACAACACTACAAAATTCATTGAACGTATGTCTTAGTTTGATCGTGCATGCTTCATCTTCTATTGTGCTGTCCTATTTACTCGTGGGTCTACGACATACGGTATTCTTGCTTGCACCAAGCATTTTAATTTCTAATAATTTTCTTACTTTACCTTTTCTATAGGTTTAAACTGTTGCAATCTATTACTGAATAAACAAACTATCGAATTCTTAGCAAGAGCTGCTTAATTTCTTTTTTTAAAATATCTTTTTTTGTCTGTAAAATTAAATTCCTATATGCAACCTATACTAGGGAAATCAAACTATGAACTCGCGCCAAAGGCAAATTCTAAACTAACTTTTCTGGTCTATAGTTTGACGGATGAACGCAAAATTATAACTAAAAAATGTTATAAAACGTAGGATAAGAAAATAAGACATAATTTTGCAAATATACATTAATTGAAACAGTATTATTCGCATGAAAGCGTAAGTACCTACTTAAACATGGAAATATGTAGTTCATCTAACATAATTTTTTTCAGAAAAAATGTCAAAATCTCTTTAAATATAGCTTTCCGCACCCAATTTTTAGCGGTATTTAGTGTTTTTAATGGTTTACCAAGCATATATAACCATTAATATAAAATTCTTGAATTCTGGATAAACTGCAATTCAGCCAATAATTTTGTTTATAAATAATGTAGACTTTTGAATAATGAATGAAGATGTTTATTTTAACTTACCATAACATAATACCATCTTGTACTTTTTCATATAAGAATTTCCCTTCTGCATCAATAGGTAGGAGGTGTTTCAGGTCTGGATCATTGCTTAAATTTGAATTTATCCAGTCTGAGAAGGCGAGTTGTTCCTCAAGTCGTACAGAATGTGTCGTTCCTTCGCTAGATGCATCGGACATACCCCCTAATGTTTCTAGATTTTCTTTTTTTGATACTACTTGTTTGAAGGTATTGCCTACTTCATTTGCTTTGAGGTCTACGCAGAGGGATTCGAATTCATCGTAGGACATTTTTCCATTGTTAGATCGTTTCATACGATATTCATCTTCCATTTGACGTACTTTCCAGCCTGGGATTTTAAAACCGCATATGTCCAAGGCATCTTTAAGTTCCTTAAGGTCGATGTATCCATCGCCATTTGTGTCGATCTAAATGCAAAAAATCGTAAAGCCCAATAAGATAAAAATCAAATTTTATAACTGGATATTTAAGCTTCAAATCTTCAAAATGATAAGATAAAAAGAATTAAAATTTCATAACAATAAAATAATTAAGATAGTACTTTTTCCAAGTAATAATTAAAAATTACGTAAAGCAAGATTATACCTACTTTTAATTGGTTATCGTTAAAGAATAAATAAATAGCAGGATAAATACTAAAAAAAATATTTATATCTACCCAGATATTGACTGAGTTAAATTAAATTTGGTGCTAATATGGTGTGAAAACTAATATTTTTTGCACGCATTGTCCAACAATTACTACGTTTACATGCAGTTTTAAAAATAGTTTCAATTTTCAGTCAAAATTTCGCGAAACTGTTTACATGCAATTTTCAAAACAGGTTTACAGATTGATTTGAAAACAGTTTCGGCGCATGCGCATATGCCTGATGTAAGTGACAGATCCTCTTCACTCCAAATTCTTCAATTTGCCATTATTCCAATTATTTTTTTGTACTTTGTACCACTAAGCATTAAAATTACACAAATGTCAGTTTATTTGTGGGTCAGTAACACCAAATTACACAGAGCGATAGAAAACTTATGCTACGTACGCATGCGCAATATCGAAACTGAATTTTAAGTGTTTACATAAGTAGTTTTGAAACTAGTTTTCAAGTCAAAATCATTTTGACAGTGTTTACATGGCGTTTTCAAAACTAAAAACGTTTTGAAAACTGCATGTAAACTCAGTAATTAAATTCCGGTCCCTCCTTCACCCCAGTTAAAAACACGGTTAATGTTCTTGCCGTCTCTGAAAAGTTAGGGATGTTAAATTAGACATTTTTTAAATGCGTGCAAAAAATATTGGTTTTCACACCATATTAGCACCAATTTTTTTTAAAGATAATTTCTTTTCGATATGGATAACTTTACTTCACTCAGACATTTGACCAAAATAAAAGTGTAAAGGTACTTAAATAATGATTTAATCAAAATATGGCAAAAATAAAGAAAATATTTACTTTTCTCTCCTTAATAATTTATCACTACCATTTTTTTAAAATAATGTGTAGATAGTCACAGTTATCAACGTTATATTTTACCAACGATAAACTATAATAATAATTTTTTAAATAGACAAGTTACAATTTTTAATATATGACAGAAAGAATCGTGTTGTTATAGTCTAATTTTGTTATGAAATGAATTAAAAACCAGAAAATTTTATGGTACGTCGTTTAGAGTAAATTACTCTAACGGCAAATATTTAATTACTTTTCCTGAATATCATTTACATAATGTTATATATAAAATTATTTTAGGTACATATACAGGGTGTTTCCTTTAAAACAACTAGCGCTTTTTTGGGCGAAATAACAACTTTAGAGAAAAATGTTTCATTACAAAAATGATCAAGAATAAGGGGATAATGTATCAATAGTAACAAACCGAATATTTAACCAGTGGTTCTCAAATGGTAGAACAAAATTATATTTTTTTAAATGGCACCTTATATAATTTTTTAGCCCTTTAAATAGAATATTATTTTCTGATTTCAACGATATACATATAGCATAGGGTTGTATAACAATTATTTCGAGAAAAATGGTATTAAAAACTAGAAATAATGTAATAAAAAATGGGTTTACTTCTAGCGTAACTAGGCAACAGACGTATACCTGTGTATTGCATAGCCTATTGCAATATTATAACATTATTTTTAATATCATTTTTCTCGAAATAATTGTTATACAACCTTATACCATATTTATATCGTTGAAATCAGAAAAAAATCTCTATCTAATGGGCTAAAAAATTATATAGGATACCATTTAAAAAAATATAATTTTGTTCTGCCGTTTGAGAACCACTGGTCGAATTTTCGGTTTGTAATAAATTAGCCCCTTATTCTTGATCATTTCTTGTATATAACATTTTTTGTCTAAAGTCATTAGTTCGCCCAAAACTCGCTGGTTGATTTAAAGGAAACAACCTGTATATTAAAATTATATTGGTTGGTTGAAATGACAAACTAACCGCGCCATTTGTAAATTTGTTTAGCTAATAATATTTGCGATGACTTCAATGCAAAGAACCGATATTTGATAAGAACCAAGGCTTAGCCAGTAATTTATTTTATTCTTTATCATCCAAGGGGAATTTATTTTACTCATACATTTGCTAGTGACATTCTAACTTAATTGTGCAGTTGTTAGTTGCAATTTTAGAATACGATATTTAAATGTTACCTTCACGGTGCGTAATTGCAATTACTAACAAAAAAATTTGTAATGCTTTGTTTTAAGTTCTTATATAATATTTCCTAGACTGTTTTTCTTCATTTTATATAATTACTAAAGTACAAATTTTGAAAAAATATTTGTTGATAACTATTTGTTTGGTCACATATATCATCTACAATCTAAGAAAACTGCCACACCTAATTTGAGTAATAAACCTGATGATATAATTATTTAAAAGTCAACACGCCTTTAAATTTCAATTTATACACTTTCATTACAATAAACATTTTACGTTTACCTCAGGGCCGGATACGAGGTCTAACGCCGGCCCGGGCAAATAGTAGCAGACCGGCCCGAATCAAAATTAATCCCAATTTGGAAAAGAATAATTTTAAATTATTATTGTTTTTGAAGCTGGGTTCTGGAATACCTACCACCCTTGAAATTCAATTTTTTTTGTTGCAATGTCTTCTTTTTAAAAAATAAAGTCGAAGTTTACCTCTTCTGAAAATTATGACTTCTTCGCTTGCAAATTTTTAAAAAATACTTGAACGTAACGTCGCCTATTGCACTGAACTCAATTTGGCGAAATTCGGGTGGTTTCATGTATTTTATAGGCATTTTGCGGAAAAATGATTATTAGGCTGTATGAGTTAAAAATGTGACATTTTCGCTTGCAAATTAAAAAAAAATACTTTAAAGTAACCGTAACCCACAGAACTCAATTTAACTAAACTCGGATAGTTGCATTGCATTCAGGAAATACAAAGGTATAATTTTGGCTGTAAATTCTGCACTATTAATTTTAGAACCATAAAGTGTAGATACAAAAAATGTTCAGAATTAAAAACTGGATGAATTGAGCCTAAATTATTGATATAATAGGTTCTTGTCATGAAATTGACCCCTGTGGTGCACTCTCCACGCCAGCAATGAGTGCCCGTGAGGTGACGCCTGGTAAACGCCCGCACGGTACAAATATGTCATCATCATTACCGATATCTGCATACAAAGCAGATTGGCACACTCAGCAATGGGTAATATGCCATGATGATATATTTATTTATTTGTCATGAAATAAACGCAAAATAAAATGTATTAATAAAGCAGAATTTACAGCACTATGAAAATTTTAACATTATATTTCCTATGATCCACAAAAAAGTAGATACCCGGAATATAACCATCAAAATAGCCGTTTTGGATAAGATTAGAAAATAATTTTTTTCTTTTGATTATTTATTTAAAAATTGCAGAAAGGCCGGCCCGATTTTAAGGTTCGGCCCGCCGGGCATTTGCCCGGTTGCCCGGTGGCCGTATCCGGGCCTGGTTTACCTTAATCTAAATTTTGTATCATGTATGCGCAGTAACATTTGAAAATTAAATAATTTCTGGATTCAAGAATATTAGCGCGCTAAATTAGCGAGTGAAAATTAAAAGAAAATAACTGGATCAAATTAAAGCGGTTCATCATATAAATTTTTTTCTCATAGTCAAGGACAGTTGCCATGTAATAGCAAAAACAGCACTGGTTATTTTACCATAGGTTACTTACAAAAGAAGTACAATAGAATAATAATATTCAGTGTTTTGTGGCGAGAAAATTTGTGTATTCTGATACAAAGAACATAAGTGTCCATACATTTTATACACCTACTTAAATAAAACTGGTTTTACTTGTTATATCATATTAAAATATTGTTAAGTTGTACATATTCTAAGTATTAGGCTAAATTATTTTTTACTGTTTCACAAACATCAAATGTTATAAAAGCATTTTTGTTCCTCAATGATACTTAATTTTAAGTATATGTTCTACATATACATTAAAGTCATATGATAAAAAAGAAAAAAATGCACATGAATCACTCTTCAAAGTGTACGTCAGTTAGTTCGATATTTAAAGAAAAACATGTTTGCTCAAAACTGTATACACCTAATATAAAATTATCATATTCCAGGATTTACGTTAAGTACCGATAAGACTATATTTAAAGAAGATAAATATATATTTTTTAAAGAATAGCACTTTATATGTTTTTAAAATTGAATTAAAACCAATTTTTAATAATCAATAAGTTGTGTTAACAGATAACAGATGTATTAAAGAAATTTGTCAATGAAGTTTCAAGACAATACAAAGTAAACAAGTTCCAAAGCAATTTTGACATAAGGGTAAAAAACGAAACCAACACGAAAAGTTGAAAGAAAAGTGCACGAAGAATTCGCAGATCAATATTGCAAGTTAAAGTCCCGGAAATCGGGCGCAAGACAAATTTCTCCAATAAAGAATATTTTAAGACATGTTATATTCATAAAGACATCGGAATGCATAGAAAAATTCTCAAGTATTACAGAGGATTGACCAGAAAAATGATGAACACGCATAAATAAAATGCATCATGTAATATCAGATATCGCACACTTGAAGTAACAAAATACGCGCAATAATTCTCAAGGTATCACTCTTTTGAAAACATTATTTAAATTATTTAGTGATGTTATTCATACTCTGAAAGAAGCATGACTGTGTAAGCCGGGTCATGATCAATGACTCATTGGATTCGAAATGTCATATTATTTGTCTTCACACACATGAACGCAATTTGAAAATTATTTATAATTTTCTTAATTTCATTATTTTATTATCAAGATTAATCGATACTTAACTAACTGTCCACTCTAGATAACATTTATTACAAATGTGATAACATTCTATCTAAATTCATGATAAAAATGAAATTATTCAACAGGTACACAATTATAATGAGAAAAAATAATATTTTCATGTATTAAATAATCGAAAGTAATTCAGAAATTAACGTTTTTGATGCTCTAGTAACCAAGACATAAATATTTACGTGTTGGTTAGCGGGTGACAGATGGGCGTTGCTTATACATTCATGTTTCTGTTGATTGTACAGAAAATAAATTTATTTCTAACTGAATACAAAACCCTAATTTAATAATAAACTAACTATTATTCATTTTGGTACTCACCGTTGTGAATTGTTCCTTAATTTCTGCTCTTTCGTCTGACGTTAACATTTTCCCGAGATCAGCCATTTTTACTCACACAACACTACACTGACTGACTGGACGAACTAACTACAGAAACTCCGTGTATATCGTTCTTTATCGTAATCTCTCAGTAGCGTCACAACAGCGGGCGTGTTAAAACTCTGCCCCTCCTAAATCTAACGAATATATTTTATAAATTTAACTTTATATAGCAAACAGCAACTATGATGTAATGAAAACATTTCAGCTTTCAAAAAATGTAAACAAATCATGTACTTATATTGTTTTTACAACAAAATTTACCCTTTTTTACATAGTTATTGCTTATCATATAATTAAAAGTGTGATTATGTATTTTTTTTATCAAACTAATTATTTTTTCTAATGTTTAAAATAAATACATATATTAATAGATGACGTCTGGTAAACGCCCGCACGGTACTAATATGTTATCATTACCGAAATCTGAGTATAAAAGCAGATTGGCACACCCAGCAATGGGTATATGCGGCGTGATGATATATTTACTTATTTTATTTATTTATATTTGACACATTTACCTCACGCCGTAGAAATCCAGCTTTATATTGTGTTTGTGGCTTTAAATATTTTTTTCAAAATAAGTAAATAAAATATTTTTTTTCATGCTTCCTTAATTATTTTAGATAAAAATGCTCAAATAAAAATTGCAAAGCTTAAAATTCAGCATTTGAATAAATAAGCTGTAACGTCAGAAATTTGGTATGTTGGTATAATCACCCCGAAAATAGCAATAGCCATGGAATTGAAACAGATAAATTAACAAATGTTTGATGTTTAACCTCTCAAGTTAAGTTTATATATTTTTATTATTAGGAATTATTTGTAATATTTGTCCAAGTGAAAAATTATCTATTATTTTAAATAAAAAAATTTTCACTTTAACAGAAATTATAAATAATAAAAATAAATTAACCTAGCTTGACAGATAAATCGCTAACATTTGTTAATTTTTAGTTTCAATTCCATGGTTATCAATATTTTTGAGATTATTTTCGACATTTTCATACCTAATGGGGTCCTGCATCATAACAAAAAAAATAATAAAATTTGCACTTTATACTTAAAGTATGACTCAATAAGTAGCGATAAAGATGAAAAAACAATTTTTTAATAATTACTTTGAGGTTTGTTGTCAGTGTCACTGTGACGTCATATTAGTGCTACCTTTCTCTCTCTTGTGCGAGAGAAATATATAGCAATAGGTGACGCTATAGCTACTAGATAAATTACAGCTGACTCGTCCACCATTTTGGAGCCACTTAAATAATTCAATATCAGCTTTATAGTATTATTAATCATAGAAATTATCCATAATGACGGGTTGTTTTGCTCCGAATTGTGTCAATCATTTGAGATATGGTTTTAATTTTTACAGGTACTTATGCAATATATACATATTTCTTTAACCTCAAAAATCTTAACGAACCGTACTTTTTCTTGTTTTATTATTTTAAATAAATATAATATGGAAAATATGGAAGTTATATTTAATTATGAAAAATAGTTAGTACATAAACTTATAAGAAATGCACTTTTACTTCATAATTTACTGCATTGATTTTGGCACCAATATGGCGGATGAGTGAGCTATATATTATTTAGTAGCTGTAGGTGTCGCCGTGACGTCATGTTGACATTAAAAATCAAATGCAGTTAAACTAAAAACAATTAAGACTGTTTAATACTATGAATTTTTCAAAATTAAAAGAACTTTCATTAAGGGCCGGTATTTTAATCTCCGGATAAAGTTCAGGATAACTGTCCGTCAGATAAATGATAAAATATCGCATCGAAATAAGAGCATAAATGAGGTAAATTATATTGAATGTCATTTTTTGATGCGATATTGTTCATTTATCTGATAGATAAGTTATTCAGCACTTTATCTGAAGATTGAAATACCGGTGCTGAGAATAATAAAAAATCAGAGTGCAAAACCCCATTTCTGTCGTTATAGAGCATGCAAAATTAATTTTGTTTATTGACTCTAATGCATAATTTTATGCTCTACATCATTTATTTGAAGCTTTTTTTCCTAAAATAATTAGGGAAGTAGGAAATTACGAAAGTATGATTTTACATGTTGAGTCCTATGTTCCGGTGAACACCCTGTATATAAGAAATGTTTAAATTATGATGAAACAATGGTTGTAATTACTAATTTAATAACAAATAAACTTTTCTATGCTTTATTTCTTATTTGTCATTGAAATCATTTTTCAGGTATGAAGGACGTAATCAGCAACATTGTGCCCTGAAAAGGTATATACATAACCATATAAGGTTAAACTAAAAATGGTTTGTGAATGAATTATGATTAAATATTTTTATTAAATAAAAATGATTCATGTGTAACGTAAATCGATAAACATAAATATGTAACATACCCCAGAGAAAAATAATTTCCTACGTCGCTGGTATCCCCGCTCTTTAGCTGACGCACAATACCTTCCGTATTATGAACAATACGGTCGTCATACACATATAAGTAGCAAGCAAAGGTGTGTCTACTAACATTTTCTAACAGTAATATAAATTCTCTTTGGCACTTTGTATTTTTAATTATCAATGTGGTTTCCCATTCCCATACAGATTTAAATCAGCAGACACCGCTGCGCCATCACATGGCCAAAATATGAATCACATCTGACTAATCATTCAACGTCTTTAAAGTTTTCAGAATTTTATTGAAATTATTGAGAATCTGTAAAGAGTTCTCTTCCATCAAAATTGAATGAATCATTGAATAATAAATAGTGATTAAACTATGACCTTTGAGTAATAAAAATATGATTAAACAAAAAATTATTTAATATTTTAAAATTAAAAATAAATAAATGTTACAAAAGTATAACATTTATACGTTTAAAGTATTATTTTTTAGCCACAGCATAACAAATTACAACAACATGTACAAGAAACGAACTGCGCAATATAATTCACAAGAATACAAACAAACAAACACAGATACATAAACAATGTTAATCAAATTCAGATCCAATAGTAATGCTAACTCCGCCTTCGAGTATCGTAGTCTGATGGTACCATTTATTTGTATCTACGACGACTGAAAGCATAGCAAACAGCAAATGAGGTGTAATTTACATATAATGGGATTCTGTGATATGAGTTGCAGTTAGTTATATGGGAATAACATAACTTACTTATTTCACCCGGATGTACAGCAGTTGATATTTCCGCGCACTGATATAGACATTCTGGTGGCGGCATTAATCTCCAAAGTTTTTTTCCGCTTAGTTGTGCTTGCCAGGATGGGTGTACTACGTTATCCACCTACAGATAAATTTGTCTAAATACTTAAATTTTAAATTTCTATATTCATATTTTTATACTGCCAAATAAAACAATATTATCATTCTTACATATTATTATTAGTGCTGTGATTTTGAAAAAAATAGAATTTGAAAATTCAGTTGAAAAATAATTCAAAATTCGAAAAATCGGATTTCGAATTTTAATGTAACTTCGAAATTTTGAATTTAGAATTTTTAACAAAATTCGAATTTCATACACATTCAAAATTCCAATTTCGAGTATTTACGAAGTGAGAATTACAAATTTTCAAATGTATGTTAATTAGCATTTATTACATTTTGCTTTGTTATTATTAATTTCAGAAAAAATATTTGGAAATTGTACTCCGCGGCGATATGTCAATTAAGAATATTTTACTTTCAACAAATAAGCGACAAATGTCGGTGTTTGGGCTCAGAGAGCAAAAGTCAAATTCGAATTTTGTCAACAGCACTAATTATTATCTACCGGGTGTGTAACCGGGTGGTAGCGATTAAGGGTGAACATAAGGATTTAACATGAGATTTAGTTTTATGCAATTTCCTGCTCTCCTGTTCATTTTTTGTCAAAAACTGTAGAATATTAAGTTGCTAAGATTTAGAAGTTGCATGCAAAATTGTTTATACATAATGTTAATTAACAAGCGGGCCATAGGCGTTTAACATGGGAAATCAGTTTTTCCTAGCGTAAATTTAGACAAGAATGTGTCAAATAATGAGATTTTATTTTACATATTTAATAAGCTGTAAAATACAATTTGAAATTTTATTAATATTGTTCATTTGTAATGATAGCCATGGTATTTAAATAAAATTACAAGGAAATGCATATCGTTTGAACTATCAGAAATTCGATTTTCAAATAAAAATTACAGTTAATTATATTCTACACATAAGTCCCTAAAAATATTTTGTTTTTATAATCTATATTTAAATCACTGCACAGATTTTATTTATTTTTATTTTTTAACCTGCATAATCGAAATTCTGATAATAGGGGACTACAGCGTAATTGAAATAATAGAAATTAGAAAAAAATATTGAAAGTATATGCTTAATAATAAATATTAATAAAGAAATAAAACGATATAATTGAAATACTTCGGAAATAAGGGGGTTTTCGTTATAGCAGCTCGTCACTCATATGAATTCCATATATATTATTTTAATTGGCGGCTCAAAGACGGCCTATAAATATATAACGAATACCAAGTTAGGGGAGGAGCCTACTACTAATGGAAGTAGAGAAATTCAAATAGCGGAGGCGTGGCTATCAGTCCGGTACTGCAATTCTCAAACAGTTTTTATTTGAATATAAATGTTAATAATTTAAATACACTTCCAATTATAAATCATGTAGACTTGTATAGTATAATAATATTCATTTATTTTTTATAAATATAATTTAGAAACAGCATATATTTCAAGAACATTTAGGTCCATGAAGAAAACAGTTTGATATAAAAACTTATATTCGTGACGTCAAATCTATATTTTCAAATTTCGGGGGACTATAACTCGCTTATTAATAGGAATTTTTTCACCGGATTTTCACTGACAGTCTTAGTTTTACTTATACGTTCGTATGAAATTATATTTGAAAAATGGTGGAATCCCCTATTTAAACGATATGCATTGCTTTGTAATTTTGTTTAAAATCCATGGCTATCACTACAAATGCGCAATATTTATAAAATTTCACATTGGATTTTACAGTTTATTAAATATGTATAATAAAATCTGCTTAGTGATTTAGGTGTAGAATATAATTCTCTACAACATATATTATAGTATCTATGTGGTCCCGTGGCCGTGTGCTGACCGACGCCATATATTTCAAATTTTAAATGGCACAAAATCGACCCCTGTCGTGCACTCTCCACGCCAGCAAAGAGTGCCCGTGAGGTGAGGCCTGGTAAACGTTCGCACGGTACAAATATGTCATCATCATTACCGAATTCAGTGTACAAAACAGACTGGCACGCCCAGTAATGGGTAATATGCCGTGGTGATATATTTATTTGTAACATTTTTGTCTAAAATTAAATGGGAAGGTTTGCGCAAGGAAAAACTGATGTATATTTTTTAATGTTTTTGGTTTCTTTATTTTAAAAGGAAATTTCAAAATATCTGTTAATTAGTAAGTTATACAGAAAACAATATTATGTTTATTTATATTGTCATTTTTTTTTGTATATTCGAATGAGAAAATTGTTAATGTTTATCATTGCATTAAACTAAAGACATATCTACAATTATAAATTGTCATGGTAGATAATATTATATAAACATACTTCCTTGGAGATCTTAAGTATTTCTGTCACAATTTTCCAATTTACGTAAGTATAATTTTATTGAGGAAGGTATGAAGGTCATACGATCTGTGCAAGAATTTTTTAAATCTTTATTTTAAAACGTCCATCTGTAAAAGTTATGGCTATATTTTGCAATTATTTTCTGATTTAATTTCGTTTCATTTTTGGTCGGACAAGGACAAAAAGATTTATTTAAATTTGTTACACCCTTGACATAAGCAAAAAAGTATGTTTGTCAATTTAGACAAAAATAATTAACAAAACATGAAAATAAATATGAAATGGAAATAAATATCACGTTTTATTATTTATGAAATAAGTGACTTTCTACAATCATACAAAAAGCAAACATTTGATCAACATATTATCCCCTTTCAGGTAAAAAACTAACCTGAACGTTACTATTTTGTCAATTATTGAAGTTTGCACCTTATGAAATATAATCTTCTCGAAAAGTTTCTTTTTATATTTTGCGTTCATAATGAAGTCATTACGATACGCAATTGCGTATCGTAATGACCTTCATTTCGATACGCAATTTTTTGTGTTAGACGGTTGGTACTAGATGACGTTTCTTTAACCCATTTTTACCTAATTTATTTTTAGTTAATTGACATTTCATTTTAATAATATAATGTCGAAATTATTATTATTTTTTTTTATTATTTAGAGAAGATTATTTACATAAAAATGTACAAATGGTTACAAATATAATCACAAATTGAGTAAGTAAATGTTATTGTAGAAGGCGCAAAATATAAAAAATAGTATAAAGAACTTATTTTATAAGATATGTCTTACAAAACACGTTCTTTAATATACTATTATCACACTCAAAAAACTTATCGCGCGAAAATTTGTACATTCAATCGAACTATCTGTGCCTTTAAAGAAAACAAATAACTTTTTTCCAATCATCAGGAACCACAAAACGTTTCAAATAAAATCTAAATAAATAAATTAACCACTCAAACACTTTCTCTCCTCATGCTTTAATATATCTCATTTGTAGTCTCATCCAGACCCACAAATTTATCATTCCTTACACGTACCAATGTTTCACTTACATTACTTTCAACATCCATATCATAATCATTTTCATTTACATTTTCACTAATATTCTATAAAATTAATGTAATTTAAAAAAATCGCTATTTTAATATATTAAATAATGAATATATAAATATATCATTACCGCATATTACCCATTGCTGGGTGTGCCAATCTGCTTTGTACGCAGATATCGGTAATGATGATGACATATTCGTACCGTGCGGGCGTTTGTCAGGCGTCGCCTCACGGGCACTCATTGCTGGCGTGGAGAGTGCACCACAGGGGGTCATTTTCGTGAGTCAAATAAAAGTTTTAGAGCATAAAATTATGCACCTAAATAAATAAACGGAATTACCTTTCCATGCATTGTAACGACAGAAATTAAGTATGAAAATATCGAAAATTACGTTGAAAATATCGACAGCCATGGAATTGAACAAAAAATAAATAAATGCTTGACGTTTTATCTGTCACAACGTAAGTTAACTTATTTGACGTTTCTGACAATTTGATTTTGTCTCTAGTTTTATTGTCTGAAATGATTAAAAAATGAACATTTAGACGAATGAAGAGCTAAATTCGTGACAAAATTTGAAAAGACTGGTAATGTGTCTTCAAAAAATATACGTGAGCCGTCTAATCAGAATATAGGACGAGCAGAACATGCCTTACTCTAAGAAAGAGTGTTAGGAATGAAAAGTGTAGAACCCTTCTGTAGTACTAAGTTAAATGTATTGTAAATGAGTTGAGAGTACATAACAACATCATACATAATTTTGTTACGCGATGTTGTATTTTTGATATATTCATATTATTTAAACAAAACTGTATTTTGTTAACTTTATTTATTAATTTTATATTTCTATTATTGCCATAATTAACGATATTTGTTCAAATCAAATTGTCAGAAACGTCAAATAAGTTAACTTACGTTGTGACAGATAAAACGTCAAGCATTTATTTATTTTTTGTTCAATTCCATGACTGTCGATATTTTTAACGTAATTTTCGACATTTTCATATTTAATTTCTGTCGTTATAAAGCATGTAAAGGTAATTCTCTTTATTGTTTTAGATGTAGAATTTTATACCCAAAAACTTTTATTTGACGCATTTTTGCTTAAAATAATTAAGCGACCAGGAAATTGCAAAAAACTGATTTCCCATGTTAATCTCCTATGTACACCTTTAAAATAGACACACGGTATATAAAATATTTAGGTACATTTCTATAGCAGCTTTAATTTACAATTATTTATTGTCATACGAAACTGGTTTAGCATTTTAAAATCTGTTAAAAAATAAATTTTAAAATAGGTAAGTATGTCAAGTTTTATGCATTCACTAATCGAGCACATTTAAATTTTAAATTATATTTAATGAAAGTGAAAACAATGAAAGTGAAAAGCGCATGAGCTTGAATTAACGCGAGAATTCTAAGATTAATCTACTTATCGGTTTTGTGTTGTAAAATTTTTAATAGCTATTTATCAAAGTTTGCAGCTATAAATAAAAGAAATTAGGCATGTTTTGCATTTTTTCGTGATTTATAGCTTAATAATTCTTTTTTGTTACATGTCAAACATACATATAACAGCATAATTGTTAATAAAAAATAATATGTACTTAAATATTTTTAACAAAGTATTAGTACATACATAGAAAGAGAAAATATATTTTTAATGATTGCACAGCCTTTATACTCCCTATAAAACTTGAAATATAAAATAAATTTTTCGAAAAATAATGCACTGCTGTAAATTTTTAATAAAAAAGTGCTTAGTATGACTTGAAATAATGAAGTTATAAGCAAAAAATTAAAACTGGAAATTTACATTTTCGCTTAGGTCCAGTAACACAAGCATTTTTTTTTTTTTTTAATTTAACATCACTAAATAGTTTATTAGTTTATAATTTATTCTAGTTTGAAATTATCAGTTAATATCGTATAAACTAACGATTACTTATAGATATTACAAACAAACACGAAAATACATAATATTAAATTGGGAAACTTTTAAATCTACAGTTAACTGTCTGTATCATTCGATAATTCGCTGATCAATACTTAATTACATATATAAGTAGTGTACAGGGCCGGATTGGGAAGATTCAGCGGCCCGGGAAAATTCTAGCATGACCGGCCTCATCTCCAGTGTTTTTTTAATTTATAATTATTTTGCCACAATAGCTATTTGTATATTAAGAGCGCAAAATGGGACATTGTCGATTGAGAGGTTGTTGCCGCGCGACGCTGGCATTCTCTCGAAATCGACAATGTCCATTTGCGCTCGAAACACACACAAGATTTTTTCTACAGTCGCCACATGGGGTCCTCCAGCATAACAAAAATTTATTTTTTATTTATTTTTACTTATCGGTATTTTCCATTCTTCTTGAGCTATTGCTTCAATCTAATCTAAGCATTTTATACTTTCGTTTTTGTAAATGAATGCCCTATTTTATTTTCACAGCAGTGCGGCATTTTGTTTGGTTATGTAACATACCGACAGAGCAGTTATATGTCAGATTGACTTGTTAAGTGGGTAATGTGTAACTACAGTGTCATTCATTCCTGACTAAACGTTTCCATTATGAATGTAGCCAAGTGACATTTCTCAACATTGTATAGTTAGAAATATGAGCGAGCGTTTTTCTACTTTGTCGCTCTACAGCGGCAAAGTGACATTTTGCGTTGACAAAAGAGAGCGCAAATGGCTACTTTGTATATAGACTGTAGAAAAAGTAATTAATTAGTTTTGGTGTTGGATAATACAAATTTTTTGTCTACATAGAATTTAAACAGTTAAAAAAGATGATGAAATGTAAAAAAACGCTCCTAAAAATAGTATTTAAAATATAGAACATTCTGTAGTTAAGAAAATAACATTTAGTTTCGTTTAAAAGTTGTAGACAATATTAAATTATTAATAAATGGAGAGTGAGGAACAGTACGAAGAAAAAAATTATCTGATCAAACCTGATCTTAAAAACGAAGAAAATAAAGCATTGAAAGATAACACAACCAAGATTCTACCCGCAGGTAATGGAAGTGTTACAGTAATATTGGATACCAATTTATATGATCAGAAAATAGAAGAGCTTTTGAATCAAGGAAATTATAAGAAACAAAGTGTACCGTGCTTTTAAGAAATATAAAGAATTATATTCCGTTTAGAACAAGAACATATCTCACTCCATATTTTAGCAAGCTTCCACATCTGTACGGGGAGCTTCCAAAAATCCATAAGAAAGATTTAAGCATCTCAGAAACCCGTCCAAAGTTCCATAAATTCTCCTACTTACAAACTATCACAATTTCTATTAGCAATCATTAAGCCACTTCAAGGAAAAAGATTATCATATGTGAAGAATTCAAAACATTTTGTAGAAATTTTGAGGTAAATACAATTACAACCACAAAATCTTTTTGTTAGCTTTGATGTTGTAACTTTCTTACAAGAAATTTTTAGAAATTATCAAAACAAGGCTTGAAAAGATATCAACTTAAAAGATAGAAACGACTTGCCTCTTGGTATTATGGAACTTTTGCAGTGCTGCCTACAGAACTCATATTTCCAAGAAAAATATTTTGTACAAAAATATGCTTTGCTGATGGGTTCTTCTCAGTTACAGCCAATTTATACATGGATTTTTTTGAAGTATTAGCACTAAATACAGCCAATATAAGACCTAAACTTTGGCTTAGATATGTCGATGATACTTTAGGTTCACAATGGAGAAAAAGTCTCTTGGAGTTCCTCCGTTCTTCAATGTTTTAACAGAGAAAACGAACCATGGACTAATAACATCAGTCTATCCTACTGTAAACCAACACACCAACATCAGACAACACCCTAACTATAATTCCAAATCTAAAAAGTAGGAAATTATCAAAACCTCATATTCGGAGCTCGGGCTACATCTGCAACACCGAAAGAAAATTTTGTCAAGAAATAAAAAATATTGAAAACGATCTAAATAAGAACTGTTCCCGGTGAAGTTAAGTAGATGATGTTACGTACTCAAATTTTAGTTTGTAATCACCGAGCGGTGGCCTCAAAAAGTCGCGGCCTCTCGGGAAATTCCCGATTGTACCGACTGGCCGATCCGACCCTGGTAGTGTATTAGTTTTATCATATTTTATAAAATATCGCCATAAGATTAAATATCTACGTGTGATCGTTATCAAACAAAATTTGATAAAAATTTAGAAATTTTTAAAACTATCGTCTAGTCCAGCACACTATAATTCTAGCATGACCTTCAAAATAAACTAGTATTAAAGAAATTTCTACTGCATTTAACACAGATGTAATTTATTCATAAACCACTACGGTGATGTTAGAAAATAAGGTTTATGTGCTATAAAGAATTGATGAGTGCATTGTTCGAACTAATGTGTAATCCACTTACAATGATATAAAATTTATATTCCCAGTGGGCTAATACAACTCTGTATGAATTTCATAGTCATTGACACGAACATGTCACTAGTGCTTTCGTCATTGTTTTTTGTGCAAAGCGAAACATAATAAATTAATTTATCTGCTATGAAAATACGCATTTGTTCATTTGTTTATTCTAGTGTGCATATTCTGATCGCTATTTTTTGTCATTTTCTTGATACAAACAAAGATAACAAGTTTAAAAATTTGCATTTACGTAGAATTAACTATAATCTGCAAAACTTCGATTTATGAAAAATGCCAATAAAATGTGATCTAAATATTGATAAAAGTATTGTAAAACATGAAACAATGGGACAAAATTATATTATCTGATTGCAGTTGTACATATCTAGATAATATATTTATTTACAAGTAGGGGAGACCGGTGTCAATTGTTACAAAATTTTAATTTTAATTTTTCACGAGTTAACGCTACATTTCGAAATTTTGAAATTACCTATATGAGAATCTACCCACCTTAGTGAATAATATTTTGAATTTTAAACTTTTGAAAATGAGACAAATATAAAAGTATAAGGATTTTTAGTCAGGCATTACAAATGTTACAATTGACACCTAACTGCTGTCAATAGTAACAGGGCCAGTGTCAATTATAACAAATTTTAACAGTGATGTAATAAGATAGAATAACAGATAAAAGAAGAAATTATAGAAAAAATAAACATTTATTTATTACCTCAGAAAATACAAAATTCAGATGACTCAACTAAAAGCAAACAAAATATATATTCTGTTGCTGATATGGACCATTTTGACTAATGCCTTTAGTCGCTAATGAAATTGCAGTTTAGGTAAACATAAAATAGGTCTTTCTTCGTACAATTTAACTTGCCCGGTGTCCAAATTTTACATTTTCGTCACTGCAAGCAATCTCCTGTGCTCAGAAAATATGGGCCAATACATATCAGAGAGTTTCCTCATCGGAGCCATCTGTTGAGTAATCTGCGACTGTTACTTTCGGAAGTGTTTTTCGTTTTTTTGCTCTTCTTCTTTTATGTTTTCGATAGCAATGGTTTTTTCTTGTAATTTTTATCATGATCAATACTGTACTTAACTATTAAACACGTTACATTCGACACCGTGGCATGTGTTACTTCTGACACCGCTTCACTTATAAAGATATTATTTGCTTTTTTGTATTTATTAGGTAATAATTATATAGTATAGCGTTATTGGTGCGTTTGAAGGAAGAAATTGCGAAAAAACGACCCCAAATAAAGAAGAAAAAAGTGCTTTTTCATCAAGATAATGCACCGTGTCACAAGTCTATCGCAACAATGGCAAAATTGCACAAATTGCAGTTTGAATTGCTTCCCCATCCACCGTATTCTCCGGATATGGCTCCCAGCGACTAGCAGACCTAAAAAGAATGCTTCAGGGAAAGAGATTTTACTCCAATGAAGAAGCAATTGCCAAAACTGAAAGGTTTTTGAGGCCAAAAAACAACAACAAAAACGGCATCGAAATGTTAGCCTCTAGAACTAACAGTTTGTCTACCACTGGTAAGGACCAGCTGCGTCATATGCCAAATTCTCAATTTTAAAAATTCATATCACACTTTACGTAAAATTTTTAAATCGCGTTAGTTCATCCGATATTTCCAGAAATTAAAAAAAATATTGTATACCTAGGACCCCACTCTCCGCGCCAGCAAAGAGTGCCCATAAGGTGACGTCTGATAAACACCCACACTGTACAAATATGTCATCACCATTACCTATATCTGCGTATAAAATCAAATGCACCCAACAATGGGTAATATGCCGTGATGATATATTTATGTTTTTTATTTTACATTTTCGTAGTAATGTATAGTAATCATAATAATTTTGTAATATAAAATATATTTTTCTTACTTACGTGCATATGTGCACCATTTCCGGGTCCTCCCATAAAAATCCAGCTCAACGCAATATTTTCAGAATTTTTCGGAAGAAAATAAGGCTGACTATAATACTGCCTTAATATTTTCCCAGCCTGATCGTTACAGTTACTCCATCCAACATACCAGGGTTCAGTTCCGGGTTCCAACCTAGATCTTGCTTCGCTCATGTTGAAAACATCTTTCAGAGAATGAAATTCCGTTTTGTATGGGAAGAATTGACATTCGTCAGGTTTGCCAGAAGTTTCGTCATTATCGTGATCATGATTGTAAATGTGTCGAAAGAAATCGTAGTTAAATGTTTGTAACGCTGGCCAATTGATTGCGCCATCAATAACAACTATTGGTACGCCTGTATGTGCATACATTTCTTCAAATGTAGATTGGGATAAATTTTTAAGACGTTTTACTTCTGTTACACTCTCACAAAAGTTGCAGTTTTCAGATTTGCGAAAGATTTTTGAAGTGTCGATTGGCATTTCCAGTAAGCACTAACAAAGACATTTACTGAGTTTACATGCAGTTTTGAAATCGTTTTTAAAACGTTTTAGTTTTGAAAACGCCATGTATACAGTGTCAAAACGGTTTTGAATTATTTCAAACCAAAACTAAAATTCATGAGTTGGACTTGAAAACTAGTTTCAAAACTACTCATGTAAACACTTAAAATTCAGTTTCAATACTACGCATGCGTACAGAGCATAACGTTTCTATCGCTTTGTGTTACTAAACTTCAAATATACTGACAGTTATGTAGTTTTAGTGCGTAGTGGTACGAAGTATCAAAAATAATTGGAATAATAGCAAAACGAAGTATTTGCAGTGAAGAGGATCTGTCACTTACATCAGCTAAATGCGCATGCACCGAAACTGATTTCAAATCAATTTTTAAACTTGTTTTGAAAACTGCATGTAAACAGTTTTGCATAATTTTGACTGAAAACTGAAACCATTTTCAAAACTGCATGTAAACGTAGTATATATCACTTAAGCATTATTCAAAATTTATTACAATATTATAAAGTATGGTATTACAATTTCGACTAATATTTATTATACAGGCTGTGCAACGAAACGCGGAACATATACCGAGATTTTTTTTTTTAGTGAATATGTCATTACCATAGTTACATTTAAAAAGATTGCCAGCAATGTATTATCGCGTTTTTTTAATAAAAAAACTGAAGATAGGGAGTTGTCAAAGTCGTCAATCTGTGATCTTTCAAAATGATGTATGAAGAAAATATACAAATCATAACATGGTATAAGTCGAATATGAGTCTAAGGCAAGTTTCAGATTTATTTGCTGCTACTTTTAATAAGCGACACAGTCCAGCTGGGACCTTGCACTCTGATTTTTTACTTCCTTGTACGAAGTAAAGGAAGTATTGTAATCGCGAAAAATTTCGGTTTTGAGATTTCAACGGAAATATCCATTTTGACCATCCCTGAATCCATTTTGACTAATTTCGTCGTGACGTCTGTACGTACGTGCGTATGTATCTAGCATAACTCAAAAACGGTAAGCCGTAGAAAGTTGAAATTTTGTATTTAGGACTGCTATAACATCTAGTTGTGCACCTCCCTTTTTGGTCATTACATAATTTCTAGAAATGGTACTTTATTTGAAGCCTATAATAGATTTTAATGAAAAACTATCTTAAAATATAATCTAACACTTTTCAAATTTGGTATATAAGACTTTTATGTCAATTGGAATAACATAGTGGATTTTGGTTAAAACAGGCTAACCGGAAGTGGCATATTACCTGAAGGTATTAACAGTTTTTCTTCAATAAAATGGTTTCATTTTGATTTTAGAAATAAATGCTTCAAATAAAAATTTTAAAGAATTAAATTCTGTGTCTAGCACATCAAGTATTATTAAATTAGCCCTTTGTATAAGCGAGATATGTATATTTAAAACTTATATAATTTTTGGTTTTTGTAATGAAGCTTGCTATGGATTAGGACAAAAAATAACAAAAAAAATAAAAAATAGATGCTAATGTGAAATTACGTTAAATATGTGCAATTATATACTTGGGTCTATACTTCATATTGGTCTTGTGTACAAGGAAGTCGTGTGGTGTCCACATCAGATTTTTTATTATTTTAAATAAAAGTTCTTTTAATTTTTAAGTAAGTCGTAGTATTAAAAAGTCTTAATTGTTTTTAGTTTAACTGCATTTGATTTTTAATGTCAACATGACGTCACGGCGACACCTATTGCTATATCTTTCTCTCGCACAAGCCCTATAAGTAGGCAACGAGAGAAAAGTGCTAATGTGACGTCACAATGCCATTGACAACAAACCTCAAATATATCGCAAAGTAATTATTAAGAAATTGTTTTTTTCATCTTAATCGCTATTTATTGAATAATAATGTACATTTTATTATTTTTTGTTATGGTGCAGGGCCCCATTATAGACGAACAGGGTCGTCGCGTCAATGGACATCATTAAAAGATAAAAAAAACAAGTAATTATTAATAAGAAACATTAAATTATACAGTCAAATGAAAATGACAATATAGTTTGATGATTATGGCAACTCCCTATGTCCAGTTTTTTTTAAAACGCAATAATACATTGGTGTCAATCATTTTAAATGTAACTGTGGTAAAGACATGCGTCCATGTTCACTGATTAAAAAAAACTCCCGGTATAGGAGTTTAACATAGGATTTTAAAACTATACGGAAATTGGCTCTCCTGTGCACTTTAGAGCAAAAGTACAAGAATGAAAAATTGTTTAAGATTAATTTTTACTTTTAAAAAGTCTTCTTGTGTGCAATAAAATATCTGTAGCACTAGATATGTATAGAAAATAATATTTTCGTCAATAATCAGACGGCCATGGAAATAAAAAAATCTCATTCTGACAATACAGTTCAGTGTTATTGATATTAATTGTTATAATAAAGTTTTGCGACCATAAAACGCTGAAGGAGCTGAAGGTCATACTAAAAAGTGCAATCCACAAGTGTTTTGCCTAAGTGAGGGAATATATACTTTGAAGAGGACAAATTTAATATTAATGAATAAATTATTACTTTTTGAAACAAATGAGCAAACCTCGCGCCCCCCACTTCTAATTTAATATATCAAACTTTGTCCATACATATATACTCCATTTTAGAATAAAGTGAAATAATTGAAGACTCATTTCATTTTCACTTGTGTTGTGATTCAGAAAAGAATATGAATCACTTAAGTGAAATCTACACTTTAAATATACTGATTTCGAAAATAAAATTAAGCAGAGCCGTAACTAGGGTTTTAAGCGCCTGTGGCAAAAATTATTTTGCGCTCGTACATTAACATTTTTAAAATTTACATCTGCAAATAGGCTTAGTTCTCATATGTTCATCTAAAATTTTGACACGATTAAAGAATTACGTATTTAATATGTGTCGAAATTTCAGATGAAATGAGATCTAAACCGATTTGCAGATGTATAAAATTTTAGAGATATTTCATATAAGTTTAAGTTGTTATTAACTCGCAAAACGCTCATCGGCAAAAATCATCTATACTTTGTTCCATTTTGCCATTCAGCAGAAGGCGCTCGCATCAGTGTCAGTTTAAATAGCCGAAATTACATTGGGTAAACTTGTTTCTTGTTTCCAATTTCAGCGAATCAGAGAGGTCAAAAATATTCCCTATTCTCTACAATACTGAATGCCTTAAATGGAACAAGATATATACTAAGTATTAAATATCTAATATTGTTTATTTTTTGGGTAATTTAAATTTCTAACATAAATTATTATTCTGGTTAACTATATTTTAACATAACTCTTTGAGAGTTCATCCCAGGCAAAAAATGTAAGAATCCTTTTATGTACAGGATATTACGAGCTTTAATTTTGCATTCTTTAAAAATTTTGATACTGTTCACTGTTTTCAAGAAAATGACCAAAATTTCATTTTTTGCACCTTTGACCTAAGATGGCGGCAAAATCCGGGGTCGCTAGAGGGTGCAAAATTAGTATGTCTTTTTGGAGGTCCTTATAAAGAATAAAATTCACGCCAGCTTGTCACCAATTATTTCCATAATAAACACCTTGCCGATTGGCCTATCTGTAGATAATTATTTGTTAAATTTAGAAAATATATTTTAGAAATATTTGATCTAAAACCATATAAATGATTAAAATTTTGCGCCCGTGTCGTGTGCCACCTTTGCCACGCCCTAGTTACGGCACTGAAATTAAGAAAGAATTGTTTTCATTCTTTATAATAATACTTTAACACTTTTTACTAGGAATACAATGTGTTATTCTAAGTAATATGTTTATGATTTTGTTATGTTTGATAAAAGTAACATTTGTATCTTTAAGTTTGCGCAATAGTTATTATTTATTGAAAATAATATCTTTCAAATTTTATTGCTAATAATTTAGATTTTTTTTTCATGATTGAAAAGTAATAAATGTTGGAAAATATTATTAAAGACAATAATATGAGTTGTTTTTAATTTCAATCACTTCTAAGAAACTTGTCTTAAAATAAAATTTATCATCTGTATAAAATATTCAGAGAATGAAAATAATTACAAAACAATGTCAAAATATAATTTATATTAATATTAACGTCACTATAAATCTTACCTGGTAATTAAAATTATTGCCCAGTGTAATCAAAATGTAAACAAAAATAAACCCAGTTACAAATTTTAATGCACATTTTTTATTCTTTTCCCAAAACCCATTATCCCCATATTGCAAACTTTTTAATACTTGAAGAGATAATAACTCTTCTGCACTGATTCCATAATTTTGGGATTTCTTGAGGAGTGCTTGAAGTTTTTTCTCAGCTTTCAGCATCTTGTGTTGTCGAAAGTCTAAAAGAGACTGAGTCCACTGAATGTCCTGGTTAAGGGTAGTTATCAGGTTATCACAGAACACAGCCGTGAGTACCGAACCAAGTGGAAAATGAATTGGGAATTCATTGAGTGCACCTGATACCAGTTACGCCTACATATTACACTTATATAGAGCCAGTAATTGAATACTGCGGTGTCCTTTTTTATTGTAATTTGAGTGACGATTTTGTGACGCAATATAAATAAATTATTTTTTTATATTTTGCGTTCATAATGAAGTCATTACGATACGCAATTGCGTATTGTAATGACCTTCATTTCGATACACAATTATTTGTTTTAGACGGTTGGTACTAGATGACGTTTCTTTAACCCATTTTTACCTAATTTATTTTTAGTTAATTGACAATTCATTTTAATAATATAATGTCGAAATTATTATTATTTTTTTTATTTAGGGAAGATTATTTACATGAAAATGTACAAATGGTTACAAATATAATCACAAATTGAGTAAGCAAATGTTATTGTAGAAGGCGCAAAATATAAAAAATAGTATAAAGAACTCATTTTATAAGACTTTCTTTCGCACTTGTCAATTAGAAAACTCGCTAACGCTCGTTTTCTAAATTTTGACGCGTGCGAAAAAAACATGTCTTATAAAACACGTACTTTAATATACTATTTCCGTACGGCAATTTTATTTCTGGATATAGGGAAAATATTTTAGTTTTAGATCTGATTTTCAACTATTCCCCCATTTTGTATTAGAACTGAAGAAAAACTAACAAAGATAAAGTGATTGAACAAAATTTATTTCTGTCAGTAAATGGACTATAAAAATCTGATGTGGCCAGCACATAACCTCTCGCCAGATATTTTACCTGGTTGTACGCATAAAACGAAAAATATTTTTAAATACATATACATACATATTTGTAAAATCTATGGGATATTTTAATATAAATTATGTACAATACATACATTTTCTTAATAATGTACAAATATTTTTGACAGCGGCATACAAATATTTTTGATAGTGACATTTATGTGTCAATTACAAACATTTGAATTTCTGACCTTGCAGTAGTTTGATCTAAGATTTTTTACATCAAATTATTTTATATGCATTTCTTTATCTCTAAATCTATAGAAGATATAATAATGAATTTATATTTATCGAATAAAGAATATAACGTTCTTTAATATAAGTATTTACATAAATTTTCGATAAATAATATTTAGATGATTTTTTTCTTGTCACTACTACTTCCGATTGTCCAATTGTTATACCAAAACTTAATCAACTCTTCCCATTATTGTTAGATTGAGGAATCCGTAGTTAAAAATGTCTGAAGTCTTATAGTATTTGAGAAATCGTGAATCCAACATCCACACACACATCCACACACACACACACACACATACGGACATCATCGTAAAAATGTTATAATCGGATTCTAGGGACCTTAAAAGGTGCTTATTCATTAAAAACTGGATATGCGATTTTTAGCATGAATTCAATACCTCTCTTAGCGAGAGGTAAAAATACAATAAAATTGTATATGAAACATTTTTCTCAATTACAAATAGTTAAATTCTTGGAGTCTTGAAGGATCATTTTAACAATTTTTCGAGGTTTATGATGAAAAAAAGGCCTTACTTATCTAGTCAATAACGTTTATTGTTTTTAGGACGTTTCGGACCATAGTGGCCCATCTTCAGCTATTTAAAACGAAGAAAAATATTAAAATCATACATTTTTATTGATAACAATGTTATCTGCTAAAATAAAAAAATCACATTATAAAAATTGTATATGATCCACATGTTGGCTGACGAAAATTTCTTGTAATAATTCTTTACACGTTTAAGTGTACTCAAGGTCACTTACAATTTTTATATATGTGATTTTTTCAATTTAAATCGCTGTTGATGGAACACTATGGTCCGAAACATCCTAAAAACAATAAACGTTATTGACTGGATCAGTAAGGCCTTCTTTTCACCACAACCCTCGAATAATAGGTAAGAAGTTATTTGAAAATTAAATATAGGTTGCCACAATATTTTACTTAGTACAATTATTTGATTTTTTTATTAAACAAAAGAACATCTATAAGTTGACCTCTCAAAGGTAACAAAAAGACTGAATTAATCGAAGTCGTAATTGTTTTAACAAATGCAAACCCTGTAAAAACTCATTTTTCACTGCCATATGTCTCGGGGGGTCTCGTGGCCGCGTGCCTGAGTGTCTGGTCGCGAATCCGGGGAACCGGGTTCGATCCCGACCGATGCCAAATATTTCGAATTTTAAATGGCACAAAATTGACCCCTATGGTGCATTCTGCACGCCAGCAATGAGTGCCCGTGAGGTGACGCCTAGTAAACACCCGCACGGTACAAATATGTCATCATTGTTACCGATATCTGCGAACAAAGCAGATTGGCACACCCAGCAATGGGTAATATGCCGTGATGATATATTTATTTATTTATTTATTTATTTATTATATATCTCAGAAACTAGTGAAGATAGAATCCATGTTGATTAAGCTTTTTTGCTCTTTTTGATCAGCTGACGTACGGACATGTTTTTATATTATATAAATAAATATATCATCACGACTTATTACCCATTGCTGGGTGTGCCAATCTGCTTTGTACACAGATATCGGTAATGATGAAATATTACCAGGCGTCACCTCACGGGCACTCATTGCTGGCGTGGAGAGTGCACCACAGGGGTCAATATTGTGCCATTTAAAATTGGAAATATTTGGCGTCGGTCGGGTTAAAACCCGGTTCCTCAGATTCGCGACCTGACACTCAAGCACGCGGCCACGAGACTCCATTATATTATATAAAAACATATAAAAATATAAATATTAGATCAACTTTATTATTAATCTATTGACATATAGTAATTGAAAAAGTATTTAAATATTAAAATATTAATTGAAAATATTTATATTTTTTTAGATTACATTTGTTTTGATATATATTTTTTGTTGTAAATATCTTTATATTGCATTATTTCATTAATCAGAAATTCTTAATTGTATTATCATAATGACAACAATAAGATTTGAGCTATAATACGTCCATTATCGGTAATGCTTTGAAAAAGGTTTGAGTGTTTATTAAACATTTATAAAAAGTAACAGAAAAATACTAAACAATGAATTCAACGAATAGGAAGTTGTGTATAAACATTTGGGTTCACAGAACATACTTCAAAATATCAACTTTGGGAATAACTTTTTTATGACATTTCAAAGAAATTTACATTAGAAACTAGCTAGGTACATATTTAAATATTTAATTTTTAAATGGAGTTAAAATAAAATGTTAAGAATCAAAGCATTAACTACTATAGTACTTAAGGTAAATTTCACAGAAATAAATTGTGATGCCGAAGTAAATATTTGATACTTAGATAACAGGCTGTTGTCAAAAAAATAAACTACCACGTACAAAATATGAAACGGGAGCCTTGATAGATTTATTTTTATTATGCTCTTGAATTTTATGGGGTTTCGTGGCCGCGTGCCTGAGTGTCTGGTCGCGAATCTGGGGAACCGGGTTCGATCCCGACCGACGCCAAATATTTCGAATTTTAAAACGGCACAACATTGACCCCTGTGGTGTACTCAATACGCCAGCAATGAGTGCCCGTGAGGTGACACCTGATAAATGCCTGCACGGTACAAATATGTCATCATCATTACCGATATCTGCGTACAAAGCAGATTGGCACACCCAGCAATGGATAATATGCCGTGATGATATATTTATTTATTTTGAATTTTAATAATGTATTCAGTACGAAATTATACAGGGTGTTTACGTTAAGGTACGAACTAGGGATTTAACATGAGATTTTAGTTTTTTGCAATTTCCTGCTCTCCTGTTCATTTTACGGCAAAAATTATATAGTGCGAATTGTTCAGAATTAAAAGTTGTATACAAAACTGTTTTTATATATGTGATTGTGTCTTGTTTCTTCACAATTTTAAAAAGAAATTTCAAAATTTATTAGTAGCAATAGCCATGACACTTGTTTCCTTTTTCTGGTTTTCATAAATTATTTGTAAACGTCAATTTGAAATATGGAAAATAAATTCCGTATTCTTTTGTAACTACTTCCATCATAATATTCCTTTAGATAGGTTCTTCATTTTTCATAGATCACATTGACGTTTGACGTTGATAAATTTATGAAAACCAGAAAAAAAGAAAACTAGTGTCATGGCTATAGCTACTAATAAACCGAAATATTAAAATTTCTTTTTAAAATTGTGAAGAAACTAGAAACATAATAAAAAATGTTAAAACAGTTTTACAACTTTTAATTTTGAATTTCGCTCTCTACAGTTTTTGCCGTAAAATGAACAGGAGAGCAAGAAATTGCAAAAAATTAAAATCCCATGTTAAATCCGTATGTTCGCACCTTAGCGTCAACCTGTACAATTATACCGTGTGTCTGTGTTAAAGGTGTACATAGGAGATTAACATGGGAAATCAGTTTTTTGCAATTTCCTGCCCGCCTAATTATTTTAAGCAAAAATGCGTCAAATAAAAGTTTTAGGGCATAAAAATCAATAAACAGAATTACCTTTACATGCTTTATAACGACAGAAATTAATTATGAAAATGTCGAAAATTACGTTGAAAATATCGACAGCCATGGAATTGAACAAAAAATAAATAAATGCTTGACGTTTTATCAAATTGTCAGAAACGTCAAATAAGTTAACTTAAGTTGTGACAGATAAAACGTCTAGCATTTATTTATTTTTTGTTCAATTCCATGGCTGTCGATATTTTCAACGTAATTTTCGACATTTTCATAATTAATTTCTGTCGTTACAAAGCGTGTAAAGGTAATTCTGTTTATTGATTTATATGTAGAATTTTATGCCCTAAAACTTTTATTTGACGCGTTTTTGCTTAAAATTATTAGACGAGCAGGAAATTGCAAAAAACTGATTTCCAATGTTAATCTCCTATGTACACCTTTAAGATAGACACACGGTACAAAAATAGGTACTAAAATATTTTCACTCATACAGTGTCGACAAATGGGGCATGTGATCAAATTTTTATTTTTACAGAATATGACACTGGATAAAAAAATATCCGTATTTTCTTAAATTGATTAATTATTCGTACTTTACAAGAAAATTATTATTAAAAATTTGGGGAAGGGATATGTGACGTAAGCATGGTGGGATTGTGGAAGACAGATAGGGAGGGAAAATACTTTAAAACATAAAAATGGAACTTGGCAAGCTTTTAAATGTTTAAATTTACCCAAATACGTTTCATTTTAAGTACACACTTAAAATTAAACACTGGTAAAATATGTTTAATTTATAAGTTATTTACAATACTCATTAGTAATAATTCCTTTTTCACCATATTTAGATTTAAAAAATTATTTTTTATTTCTGGTTTAGAATTCCATGTAAATTTCAATTTTATAATCTCTTTGTCAACTAAAATGACGCATTTTTTGTGTTGGCTGATGTTTGATATTTTATCATTGTATTCGTAGTCTATTTTTACCACAAACTTTTACCTTTTTATCAAATTTCGGAAATAACAATGTGGTCATTTAATCAGACAATGACTATAGAATGGCAAACACTGACATTTTTATTAATCTTATTATAGCAGTATAGTAATCCATATTGATAATGATATATTTTAGTATGTTCCTGTTATGGTGTTTGTGTAGTAATCATGATCGTATCAAGGTAAATTTTGGGGCACAGTAACAGTGGCGGATTTAGAAAATTATAATAGGGGGGGGGGCACTAAATTCGGAAAAACAAATTTTAAATATATAGGGTGAGCCCCCCACCTTGTGTTGTAATAAATTGCTCATATAAAAGTTTTATTACTTTAAATATACTATTTGATGGCAGATGTAAATATTTTTTATAAAGTCAGAACTTTTATTTATTAAATAGCAACCTATAATTATTTTATTAAAATATAAACCTCCATTTTTTGTTTTTTTAATGATCTATTTGGGGTCCTGCACCATAACAAAAAATAATAAAATGTACATTTATACTTAAAGTATTACTCAATAAATAGGGATTAAGATGAAGAAAACAATTATTTAATAACTACTTTGCGAGATATTTGAGGTTTGTTGTCAGTGTCATGTGACGTCACATTAGTGCTACATTTCTCTCGCTGCCTACTATAGAACTTGTGCAAGAGAAAGATATAGCAATAGGTGTCGCCGTGACGTCACGTTGACTTTAAAAATCAAATTCAGATAAATCAAAAACAATTAAGACTTTAAAAAATAAAAGTTGATAATCCTATCATTTAAACGTGACTTGAAAAATATATACATCTGCCATCAAATAGTATAATAAAAATAATAAAACTTCTATATGAACCATTTGTTCTATTACTTATAATAAAAAGTTAGGGGGTCATCTCCAAAATAATGTACAATTTGAAAATAAATAGAAATTCTGTATTTTTATTAGCATGTTTATTCTTTTATTTATCTATGATGTGTAATACGTGAATGATAATATGTAATTAAATTTTTAAAAATAACAGGGGGGGCACGTGCCCCTGTGCCCCCCTCTAAATCCGCCACTGCACAGTAATAATGTGTAATGACGCCAAACTTATGTACTTTATTGCATATAAATTTAATGCTGACCTCGACATATCGGGTGTTTACTTTTTTTATGGACCATAGGAAATACAATGGTAAAATTTTCATACAGTTGTAAATTCTGCCCTATTAATTTTAGAACTAAAGTGTAAATACAAAAAATGTTACTATACCATTGAGTTTTTTTCTGCGACGGTAAATGTATCCAAGATTACTGATAAATAAAATAAAGAATTCAATAATTATTAAAACTTTATGACTGTTTAACATTTTAAGCTATTGCTCATGGCACTCTGTAAATAGCTAAAAATTAATACTTTTATGTTACCTCTCTTTCACAAACGAAACACAATGGAATAATATTAACAATTAAATATCAATAAATAAACGTTTATCTGTTAAAGTCAAACAATACGACTATTTAAATTATATGCTTTGTCTTGCATAGCACTCTGTAAAAAGCTTAAAGACGGATATTACTTTAGTATGTACACTTTAGTTCTAAAATTAATAGGGCAGAATTTACAGCCATTGTATTTCCTATATGGTCCACAAAAAAATAGACACCCGGTAAAATATAAACGCTGTTGATTTATAAATCAATTTTTTTGGGGTAGTGTCTCTTAGGTCTGTTAGAAAAGTATCCGACCTTATTTTTTTGCGAAAACTTGATGGATTTGAAAAAAGCGCGCTTGCATGAACCGACCTTGAACCTTCGTGCGCATGCGTGAATTTTTTCCCGCCTGTCGATAGTATCTGTTGCTGGCAAGCAGCATTTGAATGAGCTAGTGTGTAGTGCTCTCGTGCCTGGTGACGAGTCCGGGGAGTACGGGTGCGACCCGGAAATCAGAGTGGAAGAATTCCACGTTACTGGTGACTGCTTCCTTTGACTCCCGGGGTGTGGTACACCACGAGTACGCACCAAAGGGTCAAACAATCACCAAAGAGTACTACAGGGATGTCGTCCGTCGCCTACGTGATGCTGTGCGACGCAAGAGACCGGAGTTGTGGTCAACAGGAAATTGGCGCCTCCATCACGACAATGCTCCAGCACATTCCTCGCACTTGATTCAGATTTTTTTGGCGAAGAACAAGACTCATGTGGTTCAACAGGCTCCTTACTCTCATGATATGGCCCCCTGCGATTTCTGGCTGTTCCCCAAACAAGATAAGACATTATGGCTGCAACGACGGCCGAGCTAAACTCCATTCAGAAAGAGGCTTTCTCGGAATGCTTCCAAATATGCCATTCAGTTTTTTACCCGGCCAAAGGTCAGGTACTTTTCTAACAGACCTCGTAGAGTTGCAACCAACTTATTTTAATCCCAAATTACTAGAAAGTATAAATATTTGACTTGGAGTACAATTAATAAAATATATAACTACGGTTGTTTGCTCCTTGCTGGGTGTATTGATCTCTTTTTCACATTAAACCTAGTAACGACGAAATAATGATTTATTTGTACAGTAGAATTTGTTTATTGTTCGTTAAATAATGAGAACAAATAACTTATAAAAAATGCACAATAGAAGTTGCTTGCTATATACAATCTGTTCGAATGGGTAGCTCATTAGCTTTCTCACAATTTTTGCATAATACCTTTTTAATTTTAATATGTGACTTTGATGTATACTATGTATAACAGTGAGTAGTAATTTGTCTGCATATACAGAGTGTTTCCTTTAAAACAACCAGCGCTTTTTTGGGCGAACTAACAACTTTAGAGAAAAATGTTTTATACCAAAAATGATCAAGAATAAGGGGATAATCTATCAATAGTAACAAACCGTATATTTAACCAGTGGTTCTCAAACGGTAGAACAAAATTATATTTTTTTAAATGGCACCCTATATAATTTTTTAGTCCTTTAAATAGAATATTATTTTCTGATTTCAACGATATAAATATAGCATAGGGTTGCATAACAATTATTTCGAGAAAATGGTATTAAAAACTAGAAATAATGTAATAAAAAAATGGGTTTATTACTAGCGTAACTAGGCAACAGACGTATCAATATTATAACATTATTTTTAATACCATTTTTCTCGAAATAATTGTCATACAACCCTTTACCATATTTATACCGTTGAAATCAGAAAAAAAAATTCTATCTAATGGGCTAAAAATTATATAGGGTATCATTTAAAAAATAATAATTTTGTTTTGCCGCTTGAGAACCACTGGTCGAATTTTCGGTTTGTTATTATTAATAAATTAGCCCGTTATTCTTGATCATTTCTTGTATATAACATTTTTTTCTAAAGTCATTAGTTCGCCCAAAAAAGCGCTGGTTGTTTTAAAGGAAACACCTTGTATAGGATGTTAAAAAATTCTGCATCTGAATCAATAAGCAAAATTAATTTTACATGCTTTGTAACGGCAGAAATTAGGTATGAAAATGTCGAAAATCACCCCAAAATAGCGATAGCCATGGAATTGAAACAAATAATTTAACAAATATTTGACGTTTTACCTGTCAAGTTATGTTAATATATTTTTATTTGGTAGAATTTGTAATTATCTATTAATTTAAATATTCACTTAACTTATTATATTACAAATAATAATAAATATAAATTAACCTAGCTTGACAATTTGTTAATTTTTAGTTTCAAATCCATGGCAATCTACTGAGTTTACATGAAGTTTTGAACAGTTTTTAAAACGTTTTTAGTTTTTAAACGCCATGTATATGTATACAGTGTTAAAACAGTTTTGAGTTATCTCAAACCAAATCTAAAATTCAAAGGTTTGACTTGAAATCAGTTTCAAAACTACTCATGTAAACCTGCAACATCCAAAGATGCGGAAAAAATATAAGATAATATTTTGTATTGAATTGTAAACGGATTACCAAGTAATATCTCAAACTCATGCATGCTCATATTAATTATACAATAGCATAACTAAAATAATTTTAATGAAGAAACAAAATTATAATTGTGAGAAAATCTAACACAGTTCAAGTCATATAATGAGAATTTTTATGTCTAGAGAGAAATAAAATATACGACTCAAACATGTTATACTCGCTACTTTACATTTATTTATTTCTTTCGTCAGGTTTTACAGCCATATTGCTTGCACTATGATTTTATTTCTTGTAAACAAATTTGCGATATCCGATATGATGTATATTTTAATATTTATATAGTTCTTTTTTTCTAAACACAGAAATATAAATATTTAAGTTTCACACACACTTTAACAATTATGCATTTATAAACAAGGCTTCGTTTTATTTCATTTCACACCATGTAGATTTAGTTATTCAAAATAATAAGATTATATTTTACTTTTTTATAAGGAATATGTAAAACATCACAATTGATAAAGAAATCAAGGTTGATAATATGACATAACAGTATTAGGTAATAAAACGAATAGTTTTCTTTTACAGCATGTATTTTTAATTGTGCTATTTATAAATATTTATAATAAGAATAATGTAACTACGAACTTAAAAATACATAAATTATGTACATACAATGACAATACTTAAAAAACTTTAATAACTATATAAAAATAATTTTTGGTATTAAGTATTGGCATTTTTTAATAAATTCATAGTTATATTACGAACGCACTATTATAATAATACCGCTATTCATAGGCGTAACTAAAAAAAATTTCTAGGGGGGGCCAGGCCCTTTGAGTTCGAAATGCAACGTAAATAGAAATCCCATTTTGTCGTATGTATGCGTTAAAAAATGTGTTTTGAAAATCACTGTTCTAGAATTTTCCAAAAAAATATTGAATATCCCATTAAATTCTAGAGTATTTCGGAAAATTCTAGAATATTCTATAAATTTTTGGCATTTTTAAATAAGTATATAAAGGATGGCTGAGCTAAGTTTAGTTTTAAATAGCGACACAAACAGATAAAACTTTTTGGACCTTTCAGAAAATTTTTAGAACGTTAAAGAACTTCGTGGATAAGGAAATTCTAAAACGTTCAGGAATTATATGGAAAATTTCAGAACTCTCTCGAAATTCTGAACTTTCTGAAACATTCTAAAACTCTCTGGAACTTCATGAAAATCTTCTTAAACTTTTATGTACATTTTAGATTATTTTAGAACATGTAACAAACTTTTCGAACTCTCCGGAATATTTACGTATACCTATAATGTGGATTGTTTTGAAATTTTAACTTCTAGACATCGCTGGTTACTTAGGTAGAGATGAAATACAGTGAATTTTGTGGTTAGGATGTAAAGTACAAAACGCTTATTTAATTGTTTAAAAAAGCATAATTTGTGGAATAATTATTGCTTAATCATAATTTTTCAAATCATATAATTACTAAATTATGTACTACTCACTTAAATTCCTGTCGATTGATCAATTTACATCACACCATTCACAAAATTATATCAAAAATTAAAATATAAAATAATCACACTAATATGTAATTTTTCCTAGGGGGGGGCCATGGCTATCCTGGGGAGGGCCGGGCCCCCCCTGCTCCCCCCCCCCTAGTTACGCCTATGCCGCTATTATGAAGTTAGCTTTTACATTTTTTTTTAAATAAAGTTAATACATAAAACAACCCATGTCATAGGTTTTCATGTTATGTAAAATAAATAAATAAATATATCATCACAGCATATTACACATTGCTGGGTGCGCCAATCTGCTATGTACACAAATTTTACGGGCACTCATTGTTGACGTGCATAACACGGGTCACTTTTGTGCCATTGAAAATTCGAAATATTTCTTTTGGTTCCGCAGATTCACGACCAGACGCTCAAATACGCGACCAGATATGGCATTAAAATATAGCTTGTCTTTCCAAAGGTAGATAGATATATTGTTTTTTCGGGATATATTTGGATGATTTAATATTTCAATTATAGTAAAGTGTTAATACGTAAAAAAAGATAATTTGTTTCAATTTTAGTGCAAGTTTGTATAGTATGACTAGCGAATGAAAGTTGACGTTTAGATTATTTGATAGATGTGATTTCTTCTATATTTGATTTGAAAGGAAATTGACCCTTATGTATTCCGTTACAGAAGATTAGAATTGTACTCAATACCAGGAGGCATTTAAAATGACCTTAGCAACAGGATTCAGGGCTGTATTTAAAAAATTTAATACCGAAAATTCTAGTTCGTTCGTGTGTTATAATCAACATAAACGAAAAATGTATAAAATATTTTAAACGCACCCCTGTTTTGATTTTCAGTTACCCTAGTCGGCCATCTATTTTCAGCCAGACATACTAATGTATTTCTGTGCTTTCCTAGTGCAGTATTTACATGGGTTCATGCAAAAATTTCATAACTGAATATTTCGTACAATTCTATCTATCTATAAAATAATTTAAACGTTAACTTCCATTCGCTAGTCATACCATATACATGTTATTTAAATTTGTACTATACTATCTAGTGACATAAATTGAAAACAATAGACAGTCATTATCTGTAAAACGTTATATTGAAATTATGTAGGTGACGCAGAACTTTTCATATTTATCTCGTAAATAATTTATCGCAGTTGATTATGTAGAGCTAACAGGGAATATAATTTGGTGCAGCTCTGGCTTGTTTCTGCTATTCTAAATTTGAAAAATGCAGCTTTAAATTCAAATTTTACAGTTGCTTTCACTTCTCTCTATATTATTTATTATGCAAATGTGTACAGGTGTTTCATTTTCGATGTTTTTTTAAGGTATCTCGGGTAATATTAACGATAAACCAAAACCGTTTGCACATTGTCAACTTTTTGAGAAAAGTTTAATAGTCACCACAGGAATTTTCGATCTTCTTTTGTTTCTGAGCTACAGGCAAAAACTCATTTTTAGCTCATTTTGAAAATGTATCATTTCTTATTTATTATGATAGAGAAAAATTGTTTTTACAAATTTTTTACCGTTTTTTAGAATAAAATGGCGTAATTAGATTTTTTGAAAACTTAATAATTCTCGAGATATATCACAAACTTATGATTTTTGGGAATATATGTTGAAAATAGTCTCGTCTTTTTGCTTAATTTATTAGCTTTTCAATGATATGTAACAAGTCTACATTCTTTTGCTTTAAACTTTAATAAAAGACGAATTATTAATTTATTGGGGTGAAGAAACAAATGAAAAAATCTCTTACATATTATCATTTGCATATTTCTAATAGTATTTGTTTCAGTTTTACTCATTTTTTTCAATTTATTTACTTTAAAGGCATATTAAACCGTTTTTTTCGGATTGTGTCAAAGCCAACTATAACGTAGAAAAATAGTAATTTAACTAACCCAAAAATAATTGGTTAAGAATAATTTTGAGAACACAATTAATAGATATAGAATAAACAAATATTGATCTGTAATAAATTTTTTAATTTGTTTCTTAATTATTTCCAATATTTTCACTCCAATAAATTAATAATTCGTCTTTTATTAATGTCTAAAACAAAAGAATGTAGACTTGTTATCTATCATTGAAAAGCTTATAAATTAAGCAAAAAGACGAGACTATTTTCAACATAGGTTCCGATTTAAAAAATCATAAGTTTGTGTTATATCTCGAGAATTATTAAGTCTTCAAAAAATCTAATTTCGCCATTTTATTCTATTTAAAAAACGGTAAAATTTTTGTAAAAACCTTTTTTTCTCTATCATAATAAATAAGATGTGATATATTTTCAAAATGAGCGAAAAAAGAGTTTTTGCCTGTAGCTCAGAAACAAAACAAGATCGAAAATTCCTGTAGTGACTTTTCACGCACTAGTGCTTGAAAAGTAAATAAGCGTTGCTAGGCAACATTAAAATTCGGTTAATTTACCTGTCAAGTATATAATTAGGTAGTAAATAATAATGAAAGTAATAAAATTTATTAAGAAATATGAATAAACCTACATTGTAAATAAAACAAATCTAATATTTTTTTAACAGATTGAGTACTAATCTAATTTTTAAGAACATTAACATTTTTTGCATGTATTCTAACCTAATCTAATTTTTAATATTAATATTAAATGTACAATTTGTACATTATAAAAGAACTAATCATCGTCTGTCTGAGATTCTTCCAAGTGTTTAAGTTACATTTTGTACAGTGTTATTAGAAAGAGTACTAACAGTATTTGAAGCTGCTGGATGCCTGTACACTCAGTATTATGAGAAACATCAATACCATTTCGGTTGTAGGAAAACTGTTGTATGCAACACGTGTGTAAAATAACTATTTAATTATTGGAAAGTCCGTTTCCCGTAACACATCTGGGTATTGCAGTTGTCTTGTAGTTCACAGTTAATGTTTTCTAGTTTTTTACTTTTATTGCGGCTTAAATGTAGGTACTTATCCTTTTGTATGTAAATAATGTGGTGACATGACCCCCCCCCCGTTATCCTTAAAAGATGATGCTCTAAAATTTTCATATAATATCTCCCGAGAGCTAATATATTTACTAAAATAGTAGGTATCTAACCCAACAGATATGTAATGCGGATTGCCTGCGAATGAAAATCTGATATTTTTAGATTTAGACTATATTATGTAACATTTGTCCACAAATAAAATGTATTTGTTAATATTGCTTATCTTATCCATTTCCTTTATAACTCACTGTAATTTTAGCTGAGTACAATACCAGTAATATGTAATTACATTCACAGATGGTGCATACTACTATAAACTGAAAGCGCGGGAACTACTATTCGTTTAATGAAAATCGTCCGCAGCTTTTCTCCAGCACGATATCGTGCCTCCGTGCATTTATAGCTATCTCTCTCTGTTTTTTACGCTATTCACTATTTAGCGGTCAAACCTGCGCTGAGTGTGGTTTAGTTACCAAGCAGAGGAATTGTTGTTTTAATTAATTATAACAATGGCAAATTATCACAAACCAGAAGCAAAAACAGTAAATGAACTACGCGACATCGCCAACAAATTACGAATTCACTCTATACAATCCACTTCAGCAGCAAAATCTGGGTAAGTCGTAAATTCTGATTATGATTTAGCACATTAACACGGCGTGGTTAGGTGCTAGAAGGTTATCTTATCAGGTAAGGGTCATTTAGGGGTTGGAGGGGATAGAAATTTGTCGATAATGAATATCATTGAATTAAAATTACCGCCGATTAATATTTCAAAAGGGGTGGGGATAAGATTTTAAATTCTCGGCATCGGGCATCCTCATGCTTCGGTGACCGGTACTTGTCCAGAACACGTTACGAAGAACGGGTGGTTTGGTTTGGGTCACTTAGCAAAACCGGTCATTAACTCTCAATATTTTAATCATGAAGGAAGAGTACAAAAAGCCTGATGTAGCCCTTTTGGCTGACATCGCCAATAGATTGAGAGTTCTTAGTGTTGAGGCTACTTCTGCCTGTAATTCAGGGTACGTATTAATTAAATTCATATTACCAACTTTATCAACACATTATTATTAATTTTCCAACAGTTTTTATGTCATGTTTCTAGGCATTTTTTCTTAAAAAAAATTTTCTTTTGTAGACATCCAACATCATGTTCCTCAATGGCCGAATTGATGTCCGTCTTGTTCTTCCACACAATGCGGTACAAAATTTCAGCTCCAAGAGATGCATCGAGTGACCGATTCGTCCTTTCTAAAGGTCACGCAGCTCCTATCCTGTACGCCGCATGGGCTGAAGCGGGATTATTCCCCGTTTCGGATCTTCAGAACCTGAGGAAACTTGGTTCTGACCTTGAAGGTCATCCCACTCCAAGACTGAATTTCGTTGATGTAGGCACAGGCTCCCTTGGCCAAGGGCTGGCCGTTGCTTGCGGAATGGCGTACGTTGGAAAGAATTACGATCAGGCCAGCTACCGGTAAGTTTCCGATTTCATTTTAACTGATAACCGACTGGTTATATTATGACTAAAATATGATTCCTGATAATTCACATGCTAATGTGATTCACACAATAGTTATGAAAAACAGAGTTCAAATTTCACCTGAATACGTCTCTGATAGATGACTAGACATTTCATTGGACTGTCGCCGCCGGTTTCGGTTCAATAAGAAAATTACAGGGTTGTATTATTTTAAAAAATATTTTCGTCATATTTTCGTAACCGCTGTTCGGATGGTTTTATGCAAATTCTATGCATAAATGCCATGAGGGGTGCCTGTTATTAAATTTTTATTCTTTATTCTAAAACAGTAGAAGTAAAAACTTTTATAAAAAAGTTTATAAAAAACATTTGTCTCATTTTTTATACGTCGGTACAACTAGCTATTAGTATTAAGTTACATTTTTTCTTACACTAATTTAGTTTTTTTTATCACATCATGATTTACTTTGTTGTCTTCCATATTTTTCTCGTATATATATATATATATATATATATATATATATATATATATATATATATATATATATATATATATATATATATACGATGAAATTAAATATTTTATAGTTTTTGAACAAGTTTTGATTTTAATTCTGATTAATTTCACAACCTCGAACTAATGTTGTTAATCTAGGTTAAATTCATTGGAGAAACTATTATCTTGCTTGTTTAGATGAATAAATAGTGCACGAGAATGCAACAAGAATTTGCTACAAAATAAACATGTACCTGTTGTTGTTTGCTTTGAAATTTAAAAAAGGAATACACACTTTATTTACATACGTATGTCAAAGTCAAAAGTACACCATTCTTAAAAAAGAATATCATTCTATAGAAATTGAAAATGTGTATTGCAAAAATTTGCATTTTTTAAGATTTAACAAAAAATTCAAGACACTAATATGTACCTAATGGTAACAAATTAATAAACAATGCTTTGTACTTTTATGATTTTCAAAAGTACGTGTTGCATTTTGTGTACGTGACAGAAAGATGAAACTAGAGCCAAGTTTTTGCTCTTATGTTAAAAATATCCTTATCTTACTTGAAACCTGAGACTAGAACTATGTCGTGCAGTTTAGGCAAATATTCTAAAAAAAATTAAATTAAGTTTTCCATAAAATTATTGAAAAGTGATGTTAAAATATATACGTACGTATATATTTGTTGTGCAAAAATTTAGAATAATAAAAATATTTTGTAGGCTATATATGTATATTTTAACAATTTTTGTCCACGCACGGCAAGTAGAGATATGTAAATAAAAGCTTCTATGTTTCACTGCCAGATGGTGCTGAATAGCATTCTAACTTATTTGAACTGGGAGTTGTAAAACATTAACTATGACAATGCACTATTTAAATATTATTTATTTTTAAAAATTAATACATCCTACTTTTTTACATGAAATAAATTGCCATGACAGATAAACGTGAATATTTTGCTTCGCTAATCGATCATATTTTTTTTATCAAACGTCAAGACACACAAAATATTCACGTGATATTCACTTAATTCATTCATGGCAATCTAATTCTATATAAAAGTAACATGTATTCATTTTTTCACTTCATGGCACTCTCATTATAGTCATATTTAAATAAAATTTATTTTAATCTGTATATACATTTTTCTTAAATAAATCGTGTAAGGGTATCATTGAATTCAGAATTAAATTAATCCTGCTTTAACTAATCTTCTAGCCTCTTATCTTTCAGACCGCAAGTTATATGTCCAAATACGTGGCTTTAAATCTCATACATACATCTCAACATCTGGAGTACCCCAGGGATGTAACCTTGGTCCACTTTTATTTCTTTTATTTATCAATGACCTACCCGCCAAATTAAATTGCGAGAAACTTTTATTTGCTGACGATGTCAAAATATTTTATTCTGTAAAAACTATTGACGATTGTTTACAACTCCAACATGATCTTAATTCTATTAATGAATGGTGCTCCATCAACTCGTTATCTCTTAATATTAGTAAATGTAATATTTTATCATTCACGAGAAAATCTCATCCTCTTTTGTTTGACTATAAAATTAATAATAAAAGTTTACTTCGGGTTAACATTATTAAAGATCTGGGAGTAATTTTCGACACTAGATTGTCATTTGTTCATCATATTAACAATATTTACAAGGAATCCATTAAATTGCTTGGTTTTATAATACGTAATACCCGATCATTCAAAAATATTTCTTCCATATTTACTCTTTATTATTCATTGGTGCGCTCTAAAATTGAATACTGCTCTATTGTATGGAACCCCACTTACGAATGTCATCAAGATTTATTAGAAAAAGTTCAGAAAAAATTTCTAAAATTTATATTTTTTAAAATAAATAATATTTACCCTGATTATAATATATCATATTGCGAATTACTCGAGATGTTTAATATGCCAAGTCTTTTGGAAAGACGTGAGGCTTACTCAATTTTTTATTTATCCAAGTTAATTAATGGCGAAATTGATGACCCCATATCCACTAGTTGTCTTAACTTCCAAATTCCTCGTATTTCCACCCGCTACTCATGTACTTTCTATCTTCCTACTCCCCGAACTAATGTCCTTCAGGTTTCCCCCATTTATCGCATGTGTTCGTACTACAATATTAAATTCTCTAATTTTGACGTTTTTCTTCTAAAGCCTAGTCAAATTTTCAAATGTATAAATAATAATATCCTTCAGACATTTTAATCTGTTAAATATTATTCTTTATTGTATTGTATATTTTTAAGTGTGTTTCCTGCTCTTTCATTGGGATTAATCCTGTTGAGCAGTTGTAATAAATAAATAAATAAAAATCTGTCGTTTTACAATACGTTTTTTTCGAAATGACTAGGCGAATTGTAAAATAATACTTTTCAATTTAAAATTTTCAAGATTATAGGAAAAATTGAATGTTATATTTTTTTATATATCCGCAATGATAAGATTTATCACTATTTACCCAAACTGGATAAATATATATTTTATCAAACTATCAATGTTCACAGAACAGGAAAATTTATGAATTCGTTATAAATTTCCAATTTTTCATTGTGACCCTTAAATTTAGAACATTTATAGATAATATTTTGTATGTAATCAGTAGGTCAAGAACTTTTGAGGTCAAGTTCCTTGCATAACATAATAATTAGCGTTATATAAGTTTCTATTTAAGGAACCGTACTTCCTTTTTTAATATCCGTTTTTTGTTTTGTTAAAATAATTCAAAAATAGTTCAGATTTGAGAACTGAACAAACTGATAAAATAATAACATCCTTTACGCTGAGTGAAATAATTCTTCTTATTTTATGATATGAATGTCATTGTTGGCCATACTGTACGAATAAGTTTGGAAATTTTCGATAAATATTTCGACGCAAACCTGTTCAGGCATTATTTTTCGATTTAATGTTAGATTTATATACTTGCAGTACATACAGATATATGCATTTTATTTTCCTGTTAATGTTTGACATGTTTGCATATTTCCAAAGAATTATAGTTCTCTGTCATTAGTATGTAAACGTATATTGTAAATTCATAATGTATATTGTTCAATATTACATACTTAACTACGAAAAAAAGAATTAAAATATTCTGACCTTAGTATCATGTCTGCCGTGTGTGGTAGTGGTAGCAAACCAATTTTTTATTTCTTGAAAACACATATTTTTTCACTTATATATTACATGAGTTTTATACTAAAATGACCGCGAAAGATTATCGAATCGACTAATATATAAATTATTGTCAATATCACTTGTTTAACTACGACAATCTTTAAATTATTTCGCGACGGCTAACGGTTTTCTTATACTCGAACGCGGGGAAAGGGTGACGGAAAACCAACTGTCACTGTGGGGTGATCGTGGAGCACGGGCTACTATGATCCGAATTTCGCTATTTATATTTTCTTTTATAGGATTTTATTGAAATAAATAAATAATTTGTTTAGGGAAATTTCTATACAAAAATAAATAATAATAGTACTATGTTCAATGTTGATTATTCTACATGAAAAAATCTGATGTGGCCAACACATAACCTCTCGCCATATATTTTACCTGGTTGTACGCATAAAACGAAAAATATTTTTAAATACATATACATACATATTTGCAAAATCTATGGGATATTTTGATATAAATTATGTACAATACACACATTTTCTTTATATTCAATATCCTGAAATTTTCTTTTTCTTTATATTCGTCATTTTTTCGCAAATTCCTCTTATATTCTTTTTTACGTATATTCTTTTACGTTGTTGACTTTTTTTATTTTCACAATCTTCATAATAATGTACAAATATTTTTGACAGCGGCATACAAATATTTTTGACAGTGACATTTATGTGTCAATTACAAACATTTGAATTTCTTGCCTTGTAGTAGTTTGATCTGAGATTTTTTACATCAAATTATTTTATATGCCTTTCTTTATCTCTAAATCTATAAAAGATATAATAATGAATTTATATTTATCGAATAAAGAATTTAACGTTCTTTAATATAAGTATTTACATAAATTTTCGATAAATAATATTTAGATGATTTTTTTCTTGTAACTACTACTTCCAGTTGTCCAATTGTTACCAAAACTTAATCAACTCTTCCCATTATTGTTAGATTGAGGAATCCGTAGTTAAAAATGTCTTAAGTCTTATAGTAGTTGAGAAATCGTGAATCCAACATCCACACACACACACGCACATCATCGTAAAAATGTTATAATCGGATTCTAGGGACCTTAAAACGTGCTTATTCACTAAAATCTGGATATGCGATTTTTAGCATGAATACAATACCTCCCTTAGCGAGAGGTAAAAAGAACTAATAATATTTATTGTTTTGCACGATCGCTTTTTTAAATGTTTATCGGCCGGCCCGATTTTAAGGTTAGGCTAACCGGGCATTTGTCAAATTGTGGCATCAATTTCTGTACCAGTAACTACAGTTAAACATTGTTGAAATTATTTGTAATTATTATCTAGTCTCGGTGCGACAATCTGTTATTATTGACAGATTAATTAATATTAATAAGCAGTAAAAAAATTATAAAATAAAATAAGACAAATGTTGAACCAACCTCGCCCACTATTAATCCAATTTGGCCAATAGAGGCATCGCAGATCTCAGCATCTGAGGAAATCAGCTACCACTCCTAATAGCAACGTTCTCTGGAACAAAATTTCACTATTTAGTCACTATTTAGTCCACTGAAAACTGTCGCACATTAAAAATTCATATTACGAAAATTAGTTTGATACTAAAAGAAACAAATAGACACTATTTTAACTCCTCCAACAAAAGTTTTCCACGAGAATTGCACTTACTACGAGTAGAACACATTTTCATTTGTACACTAACAATACAGGACTATCAAACAACAAACACCGGTCTTAAAATTGGCTAGAACTTGTCTGTTAAGTCGATCTGTGCTTTCACTGGTCGACACGAAATTTAAATAAAAATAATAATGAATTATTTATTCAGTTAAATAACTAATGTAGAATAACAAATAAATTATTGTTATTAAAAAAATTAAAAATCAGGTCAACCAGTGGCATTAAAAATATAAACTTTAAGAACCAAACTTTTAATTTTGCGAATTTTAATATACGAGCAAATGTCTGATTTGTGATCGATAGGTGATTTGAATCACATCGATAAGATGTGAATCACTTACCGATCAGGAGGCGAGGCGATAAGTAAATAAAAACAACGATCAAAGCTTTAAAAATGACAACTAGAAAATTTTAATATCTCAAAATTATTTTCAAATCTTTTTTTAAATTTTGTGCGTCGATCATGTAAAAAATGTTACAAGCATCACGAACGTAAGGAATGGGGTATTCAAGCATTTTTTCTATTTTTTCGTCAATTCTGCCCTGTACTATTATGAATATATAATTTTGAGTAAGAAAATACATATATCAAGTGAGATATATTTGTCTATTTACATCTTTTGAGGATGAAAACGTAGGTAAATCAACGATCACAAATACACTAGATATAACTTCAAAGCATTTGTTTTGTTTTCGAAAAAGATAACTCAGCATAGAGATATGTTAAGTTTCCTCACGGCGTATTCGCTAGATGTCACTGCTAGTTCTATTAACATGAACTGTACTATGATACATTTGAATTATTATTAACGAAAAATGTATGAAACAAATTAATATTAGTATTAGGAAAGGATAAAAATAATTGTATATAATTATTTATATTATTCTATTGATTTTTAAACAATATTGTTTTTGTGTACATGCTTAGTATTCTACTTGTAGTTTTTTCTAAATTTATTTTTGTGGTGGGTCCGGATTTTGAAATAAATGTCTAAAATTAAATTGATCAATTGAATGCCATGATTATTTAATGGATCCTAGTCCAGGATATGGTTATGAATACGGTCCAGAATTCCCGTAGGTAAATTTCTCATGGTAGTATTAATTAATTGTTTTTAATTAACTAGAGTTTTTAGAATTACGCACATTTTATTTCAAAACTTACTTGAAAAAGGTAGATTTATATGAAACTGTAAAACTTTGAACAAACAAAACTGGGCCTCGATTTTGTAACTTTAAATTCTGTCGGAATTGGGTTTTCCCCACTACGAATTCTACTGCTCCAATCCAGTAGAATTTTAAATCTGACAGAATTGCGATTCTTCCAATTCTTTCTGAGGATAGATTTCAAATTTGAAATCTGACATATTTAGATTTCTCCAATTCTTTCTCCGTATAGATTGTCTTCATTCAGTAAACTGTCCTTACCGTTCATAATACTTAATATACTATTTAGGCGGATACTTCGAATGTTGTAGCATTTAGGTCGTTTATGAAAAATTAGGTACCTACATAAAAAATAAGTTTTTTAATTTTTCAAGCGAATGATTTTTTAGAAATCAGTGGTAAACCGTATTAGAATCTACTGCATTATAGTTATAGACCCAATTTATGTAACAGGTGCAGATATTTTCATAATTTTTTGTCGTCTAATACAAAATATACGCTCGTAGTAACTACTAGCGCCATCTGTGTTTCTAACGGCATATATTCAGTCTAAAATGAGCTAAAACTACGCAAAAGCATATTGAAGTGACGTCACAGTTTTCAAGAACGTTTCTAGATATGTAAAGAAGTTCAATTTTCTAATATCAAATTATGAATGAAAACTTTGCCCTAAACATGTTTTATTGTATTTTTTTTACTACGTGAAGATGTATGTAAACCTTAGAAAAAAGTTACTATTTTGCATAAATACCATAACACCGGAATACCCCATTACCGATCTCAGACAAAATTGGAGCCTTTGCTTCGTTCAGTCCCCAGACATTGTCTTCAATCAGTAAACTGTCCTTACCGTTCATAATACTATTTAGGCGGATACTTCGAATGTTGTAGCAGTTAGGTGGTTTATGAGAAATTAGGTACCTACATAAAAAAATAAAAGTTTTTTTAATTTTTCAAGCGAATGATTTTTTAGAAATTAGTGGTAAACCGTATTAGAATCTACTGCATTATAGTTATAGACCCAATTTATGTAACAGGTGCAGATATTTTCACAATTTTTTGTCGTCTATCTAGCGTGTACTGCCTGATCGGTGATGGTGAATCCGCTGAAGGTTCTATCTGGGAATCACTGGCATTCGCCGGTCATTACAAACTGGACAACCTTTGCGTCCTTGTAGACGTAAACCGTCTGGGACAATCCGAAGCCACTGCCCTGGCCCATGACATGGAAGTCTATCGCAGGAGATTCGAAGCTTTTGGACTCAACCCAATCGTCGTTGACGGACACGACATCGAAGAAATATGCAAGGCTTTCCATTCAGCTTCGGTTACTAAAAACAAACCTACTGCCATTCTTGCGAAGACATTCAAAGGAAAGAATTTTCCTAAAATTGAAGATCAGGAAAACTGGCATGGAAAGCCTATGGGAGACAACACCGAAAGAATCATCAAGGTAAGGCAAATTTATTTTTTTAAACAATTTTTTTTCAATTAATAATTGAATAATATTATCCCAATTTTTTTTAAGTAGTTTCTTTTTGCATGTAGGCCACAAAGTTATTTACTCCAATAGGGTAGTTCAGTAATTACGTCATATGCGGCGCGCTTCATTTAAACTACTGTCCTACCGGTAAACACATCTTTCAAAGTGAACCTTATTGCCACAGCAAATAAGAACTATAATTTTAAGCAGTTCATTTCGTCGCCAATATCTTATTTAATTAAGAAAAGTTAGCTGTTTAAGCTATCATTCAGTTAAGTTTGATTATTACCCTTTCAATTAAACAAAACATATCCTAATTAGTAATAATAATTATTCTATTTAAGTTCAATCTCGAACATGTTCGTGAAACATCGCGTGAAGCGGCCGGAAGAGCCCGTTTGAAAGACAACGAACCATTTTTATGTTACAGTACCCTAAGAACACGACATATTATTAATATATTAATGTGGATAGACAGCATTATTTACGTACACTAAACTAAAAAAGAAACAATATGAAGTTTTGAAAATAACTGATTTGAAAATGCTCAAAAACGCCAACAAACAAAATCTCAGTCGGTATGTCGGTAAACTCTCGGATATGCTTGAAGCTGCGCAAACCTATTACTCTGTAGTTCAGAATGTGCAGAGTTGATTTGAATTTGAAATAAATCCTTTCTTACTTATTAATGTGTATACCGTGTGTCTGTCTTAAAGGTATACATAGGAGATTAACATGAGAAATCAGTTTTTTGCAATTTCCTGCTCACCTAATTATTTTAAACAAAAACGCGTCAAATAAAAGTTTTAGGGCATAAAATTCTGCATCTAAATCAATAAACATAATTACCTTTACATACTTTGTACCGACAGAAATTATTTATGAAAATGTCGAAAATTACGTTGAAAATATCGACAGCCATGGAATTGAACAAAAAATAAATAAATGCTTGACGTTTTATCAGTCACAACGTAAGTTAACTTATTTGACGTTTCTGACAATTTGATAAAACGTCAAGCATATTTAATTTCTGTCGTCACAAAGCAGGTATAGGTAATTCTGCTTATTGATATAGATACAGAATTTTGTGCCCTAAAACTTTTATTTGACGCATTTTTGCTTTAAATAATTAGGCGAGCAGGAAATTCCAAAAATCTGATTTCCCATGTTAATCTCCTATGTACACCTTTAAAATAGACACACGGTATATTGTATTACGAAGTGATAGAAAAATGTTTACAATTTGATGTTATTAATATGTCAAAGTTAACTTCTTCATAATAACAATAATATTAGCATCAAATTACAAGCCTTTAAATTCTGACCCTTATGTGTTCTATCAATAGAGTCTACTTTGAAAGTACCGTTTTTACTTAGGACAATGCTTCATATTTCGCGCTATACTCTGACGTCACACTATTCTACCCCATTTTTTACATCTGCAAACTTTTTTTCTTGTAGCATCTCCAAGGACTGATCAAGAACAAAGGCCCGCTCCAAATCCACCCACAGAAACCTTTGGTTGACGATGCTCCCGTTGTGGACATCACCAACATCAAACTGTCATCTCTTCCCAATTACAAAACTACTGATATAGTCGCTACCCGTGCTGCCTATGGCAGTGCCATCACCAAATTGTTTCAAAATAACCCCAGAGTAATCTCTCTCGATGGAGACATGAAGAACTCTACCTTCTCCGAGAAGGTGAAGACTATTGATGCCAAGAGATACATCGAATGCTTCATTGCAGAACAAAACTTGGTTGGAGTTGCAATTGGTGCTGCTTGCAGGGACAGAACAGTGGCATTTGTTTCTACGTTTGCAACATTCCTGACCCGCGCTTTCGATCAGGTGAAATATTTTACTGTTTATCCTATTTTAACAGGGCTTTGATCTTTCAAATACAGGGTAATTTAATTATTGAAAATACTTGATTTTAAGTTTCACAATTATTTTATTTGATAACTAGTTTCGCTATAACATTAGCATCATCAGATCTTCCTTATTGTGTAAATATATATATATATATATATATATATATATATATATATATATATATATATATATATATATATATATGTCTAAATTATATGAAATAAATATAAATGAAATGTCAATATGTCAATATACAATAAGGAAGATCTGATGATGCAAATGTTATAGCGAAACTAGTTATCAAATAAAATAATTGTGAAACTTTAAACCCAGTGGCGGCGCTAAGGGGGGGGCAGGGTGGTCACGTGCACACCCTAAAAAGTCTTCAATATTTAATCAATGTTTCTGTCAAAGTAATGCATTGTACATTTTCATTGGTAGATTCGTATGGGAGCCATCTCTCAAACCAACGTGAATTTCGTGGGATCTCACTGCGGTGTGAGTATTGGAGAAGATGGACCTAGCCAGATGGGCCTGGAAGACATTGCCATGTTCCGTTCAATTCCTGGAAGTACCATCTTTTATCCATCAGATGCTGTCAGCACGGAACGTGCTGTTGAAATCGCCGCAAACACCAAAGGAATTTGTTTCATTCGTGTAAATCGTCCTGCTACTGCCATCTTGTATCCGAACGACGAAGTTTTCGAGGTAAATATAGTAACTATGTAAAAACTGCTACAGTAAAATCATACTTTCGTAATTTCCTGCTTCCCTGATGACTTTAGGAAAAAAAGCTTCAAATAAAAGTTGTAGAGCAAAATTTTTGCATGTTTTGTAGCGGCAGAAAATACAAATAATAATAAAAGTAACCTAGCCTAGCTTGACAGATAAATCGTAAACATTTGTTAATTTTTTGTCAATTCCATTTCCATAGCTATCGCTGTTTTTGGGGTGATTTTCGACATTTTTCATACCTAATTTCTGGCGTTACAAAACATGCAAAATGTTGCTTATTGATTCACATGTAGAGTTTTAGGCTCTACAACTTATATTTGGCGCTGTTTTACATAAAATTATTAGGGACGCAGGAAATTTGGAAAGTACAGGCTGCGACTAAACACTTTCCCGAGATTTGAAGCTGAATTAAAACAAAAGTACTCGAGATACATCAAAATTAGTTTCACAACCTGAACTTACAAAATGAGAAGTTTTATTTCATGTGGTTTTGAAAATAATATCGGCCAACTGGTGTCCGTCATTTGGAAGTTTGAAATGCGCGCTGGACGGCGGCTACAGGCCCATTTTAACGGATGTAGACTTCCCCGGCAATAGACCAAAAAAGTGTAACGGTCAAACTTAGGCGCGAAATTCAAACTCAGTTCATAACGCTGAGAACATAATTTCAATCCCCGTGTATTTCTTACCAAGGAAAATTTTGCTCAACTTTAAAGACCGAAAAACCTCATAAAAGTAAATATCTTACGCAAAGCATTATATGTAGCATCTAGATCGATCCTTTATCTCCAGATTCGTACAATAATATTCAGATGAACTCTGCACAGTTTATAATTATTTAAATAATAATACAACACTACAAAATTCATTGAACGTAAACGTATGTCTTAGTTTGATCGTGCATGCTTCATCTTCTATTGTGCTGTCCTATTTACTGGTGGGTCAACGACATACGGTATCCTTGCTTGCACCAAGCATTTTAATTTCTAATAATTTTCTTACTTTACCTTTTCTACAGGTTTAAACTGTTGCAATCTATTATTGAATAAACAAACTATCGAATTCTTAGCAAGAGCTGCTTAATTTCTTTTTTTTAAATATCTTTTTTTGTCTGTAAAATTAAACTCCTATATGAAACCTATACTAGGGAATTCAATCTATGAACTCGCGCCAAAGGCAAATTCTAACCTAACTTTTCTGGTCTATAGCAATATACCTATAAATAAATATACTGCTGATGCCATATCTCTCACATAAGAGGAGTCTGCTACAAACATTATTGTCTATCTTTGTCAGTTAATGTAAGAAGTTCGCTCCCGATAGTTCCCCTTTCTCGTTTTACACCAATAAAATCAAAGCAATATGGCTCTGCGCGGAGCTATTCTTACAGACAAGTGCAGCTATATATGCAGATATATAAGTCCGCACTCGTCCAATGTTAGTTTCACAAATCTCACTCCCACCAGCAGTATATTAGTTTTATAGGTATATTTCTATAGCGCGCTGCTCATTCGTCCACATTATGTTTACGATTTTTTTGTAACGGAAACTTTCCATCCACTTGTGATCAAACACCATCCCCATCCTTTTACGACCTCCACTCGCTTCACATTGCCCTATTAATACTAGGGAGGGTGTTTTGCCGCATCCTGTATGATATTAAATGTTCGAGAGTACCAGTCCACCACCCTGTATAGTCGACATATTTCTAATAAAAATATCTATTTCAGATTGGCAAAGCTAAAATTCTGAAACAGTCCGCCACCGACTCTGCATTGCTAATTGGAGCTGGTGTAACCCTTCATGAAGCTGTGAGCGCTGCTAATGATCTCGCCAAGGCTGGTGTAAACGTCCGCGTGCTGGATCCCTTCACCATTAAACCCATCGACAAAGAAGCTATTATCACCAACGCTAAGGCTTGTGGCGGAAGAATCGTCACAGTGGAAGACCATTACCCACAGGGTGGTATTGGCGAAGCAGTTCTCTCTGCTGTAGCAGAAGAAAGAGATATCGTCGTAAAAGTACTGGCCGTACCCAGAGTACCTAGATCTGGGCCGCCAAATGCTCTGTTGGATTACTACGGCATTTCGGCTAAGCATATCGTGTCTGCTGTGCAGGAGGTTTTGAAGTTGTAAGAAGTTTGTTGAGCAAAAATGGGTACTTTACGACTTATTTCTCTTTTTAATGATTATTTTCTACCAATGGTAGATGTTGAAGTACATAGATGGACCAGTGAAAGCACAAATGATCTGATTTGATTGAAGAATCAAAAATATACATATATCCATTTTTGCTAAATATATTTTTTATAATCACTAAAATATATTCGCATTCCAATTTAATAACTATTATTGTTTCAGTTTTATAAATTTATATACTGTTAACCTATGCATTTATAATTACGAATCAATTGTTAATCATGCAGATTGTATGTGTTTCAATAAAAAAATAGTGTTTTAAATATATTGATTTATATCTTACCTTAATTTAAATATAAATAAACACATATACAATTCAGTTTCACTTCATAATTCACACTAATATTTTTTCTAACCTCTTCAGTCGTTCATTTATTACACAACTTGCTTTAACTTAAAATTACTACGATTGCAAGATAATCCTTGTATATTGTCTAACAATAAGTACTTGTAGAAAATAGGCAAAATGACAACCTAACATAATATTAAAATGACATTTTAATGCTTTATTATAAATGTTTTAAATAAATGTTGACTATAAAACAAGTTGATACATTAAAGATAGAGGTACATATTTTTATAAACACTAAACGTTGAAAATTAATTTCAAAACTAAGTGAAAGGCACTACAAACGTGTAAATAGTATGTAAATGTGTAAAAAGGTATATTAAGAATAACAATAATTATAAGTGTATACATAAGTGATTGTCAAACATATTTACAGTTATTTCAAGGCACCACGAATTGGATGGATTTTTTAGTTACATTTTTGAGCACAAACATTACATTAGATAATGTTGCAATGTTTAAAAAATTATTTTTATATAAAATACAATTATTAATAATAAATAAGGCATTTCCATTCATAATATCACTTATTATGCGAACGTCCCTTATTATTTGATCTAATAAAGTAAAATTTTGCCTTAAAATACATAAAAAATATCAACTATATATGCTTCTTAATCATAATAAATCTATGTTTTATGCAACATAACATGAGCCAAGCTAATCACAAGATTTAAGGCTCTTCCAAACCAAAGCGAATGATTTGCAGCGGTAACGACAATTTCGCGTTCAATGCGGGAACGAAATTCGCGTATCCACATCAAAGTGTCAGTTCAGACACTTTTTTATTGATTGCTTTAGACTTAATGAACATAATGTCAGGTTTTTAATTTGTATACCGCTTTAAATCATATACCTATTAATTAATTTGTCAGGAGAAAAAACAAAGTGGATTAATTTATAAAATTTCGGAGAATTTTATACACTACAACAATTTCGATAATATAAACAAACCGTTTTGAGTACTTTATTACGATTTCCATCTATTTTTCTGTAGGTAAATGTCATAATGAAGTCACTAACGAATAACCGTGCATGTAGCAAAAGTAAATAAATGGGGGAGTTTAGTCATGTTGAAATATAATGATTTTTCCACATTACCGCAATACTATACATGCAATATTACTATTAATGCAATAAAAGTAATAAAATATAGCGTATTTTTTTGTATAAACGATATTAAATTTATCGTTAGTTAAATCGCCCGCAATACTGTGACGTATGCAGCATCTTTGGTTCGCCGTAGTTGTCCACTAGGAGCGCTAGTTTAGATTGAAAACATGAACGTATGTCTTCTATATTGGATATTGAGACGTCAAATTCAATGTCAAATCGCTAAAAGCAAATTATTTGATTTTAAATATGTAAATGTAAAACCTGGAAAATACGATAAACATAGAAATTAAATTGTCAAGTATCAAATGTAAACATAAACAGATGGCCGTGTTTTGCTTCTGTCTCTTTCTATGAAGTACATTTTGGGCACGTATGTCGAGACCTAATTCGCACATAGTTGATGTTAGTACGCCGTAATTGCGGGAAAAAAATATTTCAAAAGTTTATCATCTTTTCCTCCAGTATTTTTTAAAATTTAAAAGTAAAAACGTATTAGATTTAAAAATATTTTAACATATAAAAAAACCAAAAATTCGAAAACTCCGCCATCGCTGCAGTTCGCGCCAGTGTCGGAACTGTCGCTTGACTTTCAGTCGACAACAATTTGAAGAAGCGAAAGTTTCGCTACCGCTGCGAATATTTCGCGTTGATTCGGAAGAGCCTTTAACAATACGCATTCTTCATCTCTGTGATCGTAAGTACCATGGAACTAGACAACAACGCGGCTATTCGCCGGGAATAACTGCGAGTGCTCTTTCCCCTTTAAATTTAAATACCCTGTACTTACGATTACGATTTGAACAATATAAATGAACATTTACAAATAGGCTTACTATTCCCACAACTTCTGTCGTTATGAACGTTCTACAATTACATACTCCAACATCAACGGAAAATATAACAACAATCAATCAAAAATTACAATTTACAAATCCCAATACATTAACATCCAAAAGAAAGAAGTCATGGTAACAGAAAATTGGTTTATAAACGTGTTTATATAGAAAAATTACGACACGACTATTCTACGATTCATGTTGAGATGAAAAATGAATTTCAATAATATCCACCAAAATGTTATTAGCTCTTACATTACGAAATACAAACATAAAATAATAATGATTGATAAATGTGCATACATTCTATATGAAAAATGAACAAGACGCACGTGAAAAAACTGATCTCGATGTATATAATTATAATAGTAGTATTATAGTAGTAGTCGTAATAATAATAATATAATTAATAATAGTTATATGATTTTAAGTTTTAACAACACATTGGACGGTATTTTGATATACATGGTACATTATTCTCGTATTGTCTTAACTTATTGCTTTTCTACTTTTACCATGTTTAGCTATTATTTACTTACACATGTCATTCATGTATAAAAACGTGTTTCGTGACGTGACGTGACGTGATTTACATATGTAGCAATGCTTCACACATGTAATCTAAAAACGATATGTAAATACGTAACAACATATTTATAGCTGCCCCTTGATTTCATTTGATTTAATTCTCATCTTATTGCTCTGCACTGGAAATCAATGTATGTTGGTTGTATAAAATATAATTTTCTTTTTTCCTTCAATGAGCTTATTTACATCTGGTACGTATACAGTATATCCTGGAATTAACGTAACAAAAAAATATTACGTTGTCAAGTAATGTTAGTGAAACACGTCGGTAAATAACTATATCAAAATACATTTACAATATGTCAATTATTTTAACATGCAATTAAATATTTTTTATTATACGTTAATTCCAAGACACCTATACAGCTATATACATAATGAGTAAATCAAAAATTCTGCTTCTTTATTGATATAAAAACGCACTATCAAATAATAATAATAAACATTTAAGATAATAAGTATATAGTTAAAACATATAAACGTCTTCAGAAACAGAACTTTTGATTTTTACGTTATTTTGACGTCAAGAGCACAATCATATCATTTTTTGTAATAAAATCGATACTTTATTATACTGAGTATTTCATTAATTTTAAATTAAAATTTATAATCGTTCAATTCTATGTACAAATCAATAATCATTACGTACAAATTTGATTGTTTAAAAATATATTAATACTGTGTGTGTTTCAAATGTTGGTAAAATTATTGAAATACTCATCTAAAGTTGCAAAAGCGAAATAGTGCGCAATATATTTACAATATATATGTAGATAACGTTGTAGCTGCTATGCTTTCACGTAGTCCGATATATGCTTTCAGTCTCCGCATGAGCCGAATTGGTTTGCTTACTTAAGAATAAGATTATTGCCAGTATCGTTATCGTGTAGAATAGAAACTGTATCGCTTATGGAATATAGCACCCATCAATCATGTGTTGTTTCTGTGGATTGGACTCATTGGTCGTGGTCGGCCTACAGCCAAGTAAGGACGTTGTCTGATTTAGTCGTATTGGGGTTGATTAATGATTGAACGTCGTCGAGCATTACGTTCGGGAACTCTTCGCCTAACTGTAAAAAGGATTCACATTTTTATTATTTCATTTCTTTCCTGACATACATTTCATTATTTATACAGACTAAATAAATACCGGGTGTAAAGTTTTTTATTTTGCTGTAGTTAGTTACCTATTAATTTTAGACAAAAATATTTCAAATAAATATATTATCACGGCTTATTACCCATTGCTGGGTGTGCCAATCTGCTTTGTACACAGATATCGATAATGATGAAATATTTTCTCAATTGTATGGAATAGGGGATTACAGCTCAATCAAATTAAGAGAAATTAGTAAAAATAATAATGAATATTAATAAAGAAATAAAATGATATAATTGAAATACTTCGGAAATAAGGGGGTTTTTGTTTTAGCAGCTCGTCACTCATATGTAATCTATATATATACAGGTGTTTCCTTTAAAACAACCAGCGCTTTTTTGGGCGAACTAACAACTTTAGAGAAAAATGTTTTATATCAAAAATGATCAAGAATAAGGGGATAATGTATCAATAATAACAAACCGAATATTTAACAAGTGGTTCTCAAACGGCAGAACAAAATTAAATTTTTTTAAACGGTATCCTATATAATTTTTATGCCCATTGGATAGAGAATTTTTTTCTAATTTCAACAATATAAATATAGTATAAGGTTGTATAACAATTATTTCGAGAAAAATGGTATTAAAAATAATGTTATAATATTACAATAGGCTATGGCTATGCAATACATACGTCTGTTGCCTAGTTACGCTAGTAGTAAACCCATTTTTTATTACATTATTTCAAGTTTTTAATACCATTTTTCTCGAAATAGTTGTTCTACAACCCTATACTATATTTATATAGTTGAAATCAGAAAATAATATTTTATTTAAAGGGCTAAAAAATTATATAGGGTGCCATTTAAAAAAATATAATTTTGTTCTACCGTTTGAGAACCACTGGTTAAATATTCGGTTTATTACTATTGATACATTACCCCTTCATTCTTGATCATTTTTGGTATAAAACATTTTTCTCTAAAGTTGTTAGTTCGCCCAAAAAAGCGCTGGTTGTTTTAAAGGAAACACCCTATATATATATATATATATATATATATATATATATATATATATATATATATATATATATATATATATAGTATTTTGATTGGCGACTCAAAGACCACCTATAAATATATAACGAATACCGAGTTAGGGGCGGAGCTTACTACCAATGGAAGTAGAGAAATTCAAGTAGCGGAGGCGTGGCTATCAGTCCAGTAGTACAATTCTCAAACAGTTTTAATTTGAATATAAATATTTTGCATTAAACTTAATAATTTAAATACGTTTCCAATTATAAATCATGTCGACTTGTACAGTATAATAATATTCATTTATTTTTTATAAATATAATTTAGAAATAACATATATTTCAAAAACATTTAGGTCCACGAAGAAAATAGTTTGATATAAAAACTTATATTCGTGATGTTACATCTATATTTTCAAATTTCGGGGGACTATAACTCGCTTATTAATAGGAATTTTTTCACCGGATTTTCACCGACAGTCTTAATTTTACTTATACGTTCAGATGAAATTATATAAAAAAATGGTGGAATCCCCTATTGAAATAAATGCATAATGTTTGAAATGTCAGAAAATTAGTTTATTAGGTTACTAATTCATTTAAATTATGGGGCGGAGTATAGAATAGGGTTCAGCTTTAAAATGCATTTTTTTAATGGACTCTATTGTTTTATGTAAAATATCATATAAAAAAAACCTGAAATTAGAGCTCGGAAACATGTTATTTGTGAAAATTGTGACTTTTTCGTTTGAAAATTTGCAAAAAATACTTTAATGTAACGGTAACGTAACGCACAGAACTCAATTTGACGAATCTCAATAGTTATATTAAATATTCGTTATTTTTTGTGACATGCGTGTCAACTTACGACACATTTCACTACAAAAACTCATCAAATAATCACAAATCCTTCCTTCCGAGCCCTAATTTTGGTTTATTTTATTGAATAGAAGGCTAATATACCGATATATAGTCATTTAAACGCATTTTAAGTTTGGACCCTATTCTATACTTTATTGCATTTTGGTTTATAAATAGAATGTTATCAAGAAGAAAAGCTGAAAATAATTCAATGGTATTGTTCAGACAGTACAAACATAAATAGCCGTATTCATAGGAACTGAGACTGGTTTAAACTAGGTCTAAATTTTAGACCAGGTTTAAATTTGGTCATCAACCGTTACTATGACTAAAAAAACCTTAGTCCGAAGATAGACCAGGTTTAAACCAAGTCAGAATTACTATGAATACGGCTGTATGTATTTATTTCATGTAAAATTCTTTTATCAAAACTGTTATTTGAAAAATTTTTGTCTAAAATTAATGGATTACAGCAAAATAAAAAAATTAAGAATGTATTCCCTGGACATGTAACAGATTGCAAGGAGACATCCAATATATCACGTGACTTTTTGTTCTGTGAAAATGCGAAAGGGTGACAAGCTAATCTGATATATTCTAGCCAGGGTCGACTTCTTTTTATTACTTTGCATATTATATCTTACCGTCTATAAATGTATTATAAATTGTATTCACAAAAAAATTATAATATATTGTTACTATTTAATTGTCTTGAAAAGGTTGACCACAAGCTCTGTTCAGTAATTTTTATTTTAATGTCCGTCTAAAAACCAGATTGATAGTAAGAATGCATCTTATGTAGCACGTACAGCTGTTACCAGACAAGATCTGCTTCATATTTATGAATTTTTATCTCAATCCTTTTATTTCGTGGAACGGTAAGTAATATTCACTCAATAATACCGTGACACAGAAAGAAAAAGATAAAAAATTACCTCTCATCTTTATTTCAATAAGGCAGGCTGTCGTCAAAACAAAAGATAAAAAAATTCGGATAAGAAAAATAAGTTTTAAAGAAATCCTTCTTCAGCGGCGTTACACTAGTAATTTATTACCTATTAAATATTTAAATATTTATTGATTAATTCTGGTGACTCATTGTAAGTTACGTTACTTGGTACGAAAAAAAATTTTTCACGCAAATTAAAACAAACAAAAGAATAATATGTTTAATGCGTAAAATGAATATGTTTTACAAACTCTCTAACGTCTCATAAATTACTGTCAGTTTATATGTAAAGGATGTGCAACAAAACGCGGAACATAAGATTTTAAATAGAATTTTAAAAATGTGCGGAAATTGGCTCTCTGTACATTTTAGAGCAAAGGTACAACAATGAAAAGTAGTGTAAAATTAATTTTTAATTTGAAAAAGTCTTCATTTAATACAATAGATTATCTGTAGCACGAGATATTTAGAAAATAAAATATGACATTTTCGTCAAAAATCAAATCAGATGGAAATACAGGATGAGTCTGGGAAGACGCCCCCCTCTTTAACTTTTTTATTATAAGTAATAGAAAAAAATGGCTTATATAAAAGTTTTATTATTTTACATATGCTATTTGATGGCAGATGTAGATATTTTTTATAAAGTCAGGTTTACAAGATACGACTATCAACTTTTATTTTTCAAATGGCAACCTATAATTATTTTAATAAAATAGAAACCGCCATTTTTTTCTCTTTTCAACGATGTATTATTTTTTATTAATGTATTTGAAAAATTTCGAGAAAAATGGGATAATTTAGAAATAATTTTTAAACAAATATTATAGGTGGCTATGTGAAAATAAACAAAACGTAACAGTGCTATACAACTTAGCAAACTAAAACAACAAATGTATACTTTTTTGACATTAATTTAATTGTTTTACATTGTTACGTTTTGTTTATTTTCACATAGCCACCTATAATATTTGTTTAAAAATTAATTCTAATATTTCTAAATTATCTCATTTATCTCGAAATTTTTCAAATACATTAATAAAAAATAATACATCGTTGAAAAGAGAAAAAAATGGCGGTTTCTATTATATTAAAATAATTATAGGTTGCCATTAGAAAAATAAAAGTTGATAGTCGTATCTTGTAAACCTGACTTTATAAAAAATATCTACATCTGCTATTAAATAGTATATGTAAAATAATAAAACTTTTATATGAGCCATTTTTTTCTATTATAATAAAAAAGTTAAAGGGGGGGGGGCGTCTTCCCAGACTCACGCTGTATAAAACAAATAAAACAAAATTTTATTTATGTGCCGCGTTTCGTTGCACACTGTATATTTTAAAATACTCTGTATTAATCATAGTTAATATACATTGGTAGTTATAATTTACCTGCAATGATGGAACTAAATCGTCAGTGGAATCTATATTATCGTTTAGAGACGATATATCAGGAGTATCCATGTTCGTACTGACTCCCCCTTCTGCAAAAAAAAAACATTTTATGGTTTCTTATTATTAACTGTAGACTTACAGCTAGTGGTTTTCAAGTTTTATGAAGAATAAATCAGAAAGATACTGCTGTATAATATAATGATGGTTTAATGGTTGGCAAGATCGCTTAGTGGTTGATTTTTCACACGGTCAAACCACGGAGTCTGTAGATAATTACAAAAATCGTCGCAACTGAGTGGTTCGGCATCCATTATGAGGCCGTTGCAAATGCAGGCGGTCTCCTCAACGTCACCATTATATTGCAAGTATGAACTGCTGAGAACAGGTTGAATTCCTTTCTTATATTCTACTTCCAAGAGCAACGCATGAATCAAAATTCTGCTTTATAATTTGTAAAAAAAAATATATGAAACAATAATTAAAATTATTTTCATTTATGTGGAACATCAAGTAATCTCATTTACAACTTTACTTGCATTATAAGTAGACATTTCAAAAACTACATAAGTCAATTAATATACATTTTCCAGAAATCAATAGGAACAGCATTTATATTTTTGATCTCTACTCTGAGTAGAGTCGATTAGTATCAGTCCCAGAGTGAGGAAATGCAAAATAAAAAACTGGTGTAAAATTGGTTTTGCATCCAACAGAACTAGTTTTTGTCCAACATTAAATAGGGTTCTACACTATCTTTATTTTATATTTTTTTTTCTTCATCTAAACTGAAAGCGATTTCTAGTTATAAGTCTTTCTTGTTATTCGTTAAGCCCTAGCGTATTTTTTTAAATATGGACCTTTTACATCAAAAGAGAGAGATAGACAAAAATGATATATATGTAATGCGCAGTAGTTTGTTTGCGCTTTGAGGAGGCCAGTTATATTTCAAATAAAATTACAAATGGCGGAAAGTAAAAACTCTGGCAAAAACTTAACTTTCTTCAATAAATTCACACAAAACGTTTGTGATGAATATTGTAAAACAAGAAGAAGAGGAGATGGAATCAGAAAAAAAGGTTTTTTGTTCCACATGATGCAAAATAAACACCACATAAAGTGACAGATAATTGCGTAGTTGCCAGTTTGATATTAGGAAAGTAATAAACAAGAATAAAATTGTTGTTTTTTTCTTTTAAATATATTTTTTTCATTATTAATTATTTCTTTATAGTTAAAGACAAAATTATTTAAGTTTTTGTGTTGTTTAAATAATTTTTTACCGAAAATAAATGCTTATTCTTTTAATTATTTTACTTGACAACATGGTGCCTCCTCATCTCTAATTCGTAGGAATTTCACTACGTTGCACATTGAAAAATGAATATACCTATAAATAAATATACTGCTGATGCCCTATCTCTCACTTAGAGGAGTCTGCTACAAACATGATTGTCTATCCTTGTCAGTTAGTATAAGAATTTCCCTCACGCTAGTTCCCCTTTCTCGTTCTACACCAATAAAATCAAAGCAATCTTGCGCTTGCGCGGAGCTATTCTTACAGACAAGTGCAGCTATATATGCAGACATATATGTCTGCACTCGTCCAATGTTAGTCTCACAAATCTCACTCCCACCAGCAGTATATTAGTTTTATAGGTATATTGAAAAATGACGTCAGGGTGCAATAAAAATGTAAAAGGTCCATTCTGTGACGCAGATATAGATATGATTTTGATCTTAAACAGTGGATTTCGCTAATAATTGGAGTCATATAATTTCAACTTTTTCGGCACAGAAATATGCTTGGATAATAATAAAATAATTAATAAAAAAAAACTATGTATATTATAGTCCAAGATTTGATTAATAATGGTAGCCTATGTCATTCAACATTTCTTTCGTGACACCATAAATAAGCAAGTGTTATTTGATTTACTTCTGTTTTTTTGTTGTTATTTTCTGTATTCATATACTTGAAAATGGACTCCGTATTTAAAAAAGTCGATAACAGAAGGCTTGAAAGTCGTGAGAATTTGGAATAGAGTAAATGTGTGACGTGGTTAGAGAGATGAAGAAATGGTATTAAAAACTAGATTTCAAAAACTAATTTTGATAGTCTTTAACATACCTAGTTTTAAGGTCTAGTTTTAATATAAATGACCCATGTTCTAATTTGTTATTATCGTGGAGAACACCATGAACAGGGATGATATATTAACCGTCGATGGGAGCCAACACGGAGCAATACGGTGTAGTGGTTGCGGTTAATTTAAAATTATACTTTTAAACATACAAGCAGATTAGGGTAGTTTTGAATTGCAAAAGTCATATTTAAAAATATCAATAAATGATAATAAACATATTTAGACTTTGATTAGTATATAATTTTCTTTGACTTTTAACTTCTTTGTTGTTTAATAAATTTTTAAAATATTAAATACAGGGAAAGACAGCTTAAAGTTTTTTTGATTAGTGTTGTTTTTGCAAATCTAACTTATGTAGTTTTAGTTTTTGATATGTCTGCTTGAATTGTAATGAACACCAGACTGCAGTCTGTATTAAAATGTTGTATTGAGAATTAATTGGACACAGTCTGCGTTCTGTGTATATGCTGGCTTTTAGATATCGCTTGTGAGATTCAAAATGAGGTTGTTCTGCACGAACTTGCGAATACGAACCGTATTGCAAACCATTGAACCATAACCAACTGGTTGATAACTTAAGAAGTACACTTTGTTGTGCTTCTTTTCCAGATACAAACTTTTTAAGAACAAGACAGTCTTGTACACCATATTTCAAAGTTATCAGCCTTTCGGCTACAAAAGTTTATAATTACAGAGTAAAGGGAATTTGAAAAACCACTATTGTTATTGTTTCTCTCCCTTACCACTAACGCAATCCATATTATCTATGACATTATCAATGTTCGCTAAGAAGTCTTCAGGGGTATGCGGCAAGGAATATGTGGGGCCCATGCCTAAGCCGCTGTCGGCCGATTCTTGGCGAGAATGGTCTGCTAAACCGGACAAGAATGGGTCGATGGGCTGATCCGTACTGCTACCTCGAAGCATGAGTTCCTGCTGCAACAAATAATATCGTTAACAATAAAAAAATGTAGAGTGGAGTGGAGTGGAGCTCTTATTGTCTACTAACGACTGGACATCAATTGATCTTTATGGAAAACAAAAGGCTTCGTTTCATTTCATATTTACAATAAGTAAAAAATATACGATATCGCGGGCGACCTGGCCATATCTTCTATTTCTTTATTTAAAGTATATACATTACTTATTACAATGGACCTTTTCAATGAGGCGCGGGCAGACACGTGACTTTGACAAGTGCTTGTAGGGCCCCTCAAAGGTGCCAAGTATACAGCTTGTGTAACTTGCCTGTGTTGCCAAATCAATTTAAGCGTAAAATTAATAAATAAAATTTTAAAACTAGTTATTATGAATGAATATCATGTTGTTTTATTTTCAAACACAAACTTAATTTTTAAAATATTTTATATAAAAATAGAGTGATTAGTGCTGCCATCTACAATACATAGATTTCTTGGCGCCTTAAATTTGAGGAAACCATCAGTTCATGTTGAATGCTCTATTTTTATAAAAATTAATTTAAAAATTAAGTTTAATGTGTCAGAAAATAAAACAACATGATATTTATTAATAATAACTAGTTTTACAATTTTATTTATTAATTTTACGCTTAAATTGATTTGGCAACAAAGGCAAGTTACACAAGCTGTATACTTGGTACCCTTGAGGGGCCCTACAAGCACTTGTCAAAGTCATGTGTCTGCCCGCGCCTCATTTAAAGAGATAGAAGATATGCGCAATACAGATCTGCGCATAGTAAGAACAACTGAGATCTATGGCGTTTGTTTCTAAAAAATTTAGACGTAAAATGTGAGAATATCGCAGATAACTTTAAAAAATGTGAGAAATATGTTAGATAATTTTAAAAATACTTATCGAAATAAGTTACAAAAGCTTTTATTGAAGTCAAAATGTCTAACGATGCAAATTTTCTTTGAGAATACAGGTATTTTCATATCTGCAATATTTTTGACGTTTCGTTTGACAACCCAACTGGCAGTTGTTCGCGCCATTTTCTTACTATTTGCACCGATAGAAAGAGATAGCCGTTAAATTGAAAAGGTCCATTGATATACCGAGAGCTTTTTTATCAGTGGACATGGGTGTATATCATTACCATAATTATTTATAAAATTATTGACAGCAATGTATTAACGCGCTTTTTTAAACTGGACATAGGGAGTTGTCAAAGTCATCAAACTGTCATCTTTCAAAATAATGCATGAAAAAAAATACAGAGTGATCAAAAATGTCTGAAGTGTGCCGCTCCATACAAATTTGACATTTGCCGCTCACTTAGTACGACAGAATTACTATTTCCATGGGCGTATCTTTCGAATTTTGCTAGCTGTCATAAAAATAATCCTAAGAACCGTCTTTTTTATGTTCACCCGAACGAAAATGTGCTTCCAAAAGAAGTTTGTCAAGCTCTTCATTAAAAGCCATAATGAAAAGAAATTACTTAAAGATTTTTTACGAAGGTATGCGAAACAAATATCAAATGAATCAACGTACAGCAATGATATTAATCAAATGTCATGCTCTTGTCATTATCTGTCATATCTGGAATATAGTTTTAATAATTTATAGAATGTATTAACGCGTTTTTTAAACTGGACATAGGGAGTTATCAAAGTCATCAAACTGTTATCTTCCAAAATAATGCATGAAGAAAAAAATAAAGAGTGATCAAAAATTTCTGAAGTGTGCCGCTCCATACAAATTTGAAATTTGCCGCTTACTTAGTACAACAGAATTACTATTTCCATGGCCGTATCTTTCGAATTTTGTTGGCTGTCACAAGAATAATCCTAAGAACCGTCTTTTTTATGTTGACCCGAACAAAAATGTGCTTCCAAAGGAGTTTGTCACGCTCTTCATTAAAAGCCATAATGAAAAGAAATTACTTAAAAATTTGTCACGAAGATACAAATATCAAATGAATCAACGTACAGCAATGATATTAATCAAATGTCATGCTCCTGTCATTATCTGCCATTTGTGAAATATAATTTTGATAATTTATGGAAAATGGAAATATAATTTTGACATTTTGGAAAAAGGTGTCACGTGACCTTCAGCCATTATTGATCACTCTGTACAAATCATAATATTGTATAAGTCAAATATGAGTCTAAGGCTAGTTTCCGATTTTAATAAACGACCCAGGCCAGCAACTGTTTTTTTAAACATAAATGCTAGGAGTATTTTTGATAGAAATAATTTTTGGAACTGCAGTTTTTTTATTTCACACAAAAATAGTATTTATGTTAAAGGAACAGTAAGATTATTTTATTATACAAAGTAGGCAGGGAATCCATTCTATGTATGTCTTCATTTCAATAGAGCGGCACAAATAACGGCGCATTGGCATTCAATGTAAAAACAAGCAGTGACAATTATAGGTCCTCCACTTTATTTTTTATTATTTTGAATGAAAGTTCGTTTAATTTTTAAGCAATTCCTAGTATTAAAGTCTTAATTGTTTTTAGTTTAACTGCATTAAATTTTTAAAGTCAATGTGATGTCACGACGACACACCTGTTGTTATCTTTTTCTCGCACCACACTCTATAGTAGGTTGCGAGAGAAAGATAGCAACAATGTGACGTCACAGTGACACTGACAACAAAATTCAAATATCTCGCAAAGTATTTTATTTTAATCGTTATTTATTGATTAATACTTAAGTATAAATTGAACATTTTATTATTTTTTTGTTATGGTGGAGGATATTACGATATTTATATTTTTATAATATGTTTTATAAGACATGTTTTTTTCGCACGCGTCAAAATTTAGAAAACGAGCGTTAGCGAGTTTTCTAATTGACAAGTGCGAAAGAAAGTCTTATAAAATGAGTTCTTTATACTATTTTTTATATTTTGCGCCTTCTACAATAACATTTATTTACTCAATTTGTGATTATATTTGTAACCATTTGTACATTTTCATGTAAATAATCTTCCCTAAATAAAAAATAATAATAATAATTTCGACATTATATTATTAAAATGAATTGTCAATTAACGAAAAATAAATTAGGTAAAAATGGGTTAAAGAAACGTCGTCTAGTACCAACCGTCTAAAACAAAAAATTGCGTATCGAAATGAAGGTCATTACACTCTAAGAAATTTTTAACCAATTTTAACACTAAAATTGGTTCCAGGAGGTCTACCAGATTACGTGTAATTTTAACAAAGTATCTGTTTGGTTAAAAATTACACTGGAAACTGGTTTAATATTTAACACAAAATTTCTAGTTAAAAATATTAGTGCGTGTTAAAATTCACACTGAAAATCGTACTTTAACTAAATTTACGAGTTAATTACCTTCTACACTAAATAGTGTAAAGTACGCGTTTCAGTAGCACCTCTTGGTGTATTCATTTACTCGTATTTGAGTATTTTTTTTACAGAATATGTGTTAAATAAGGTAAATAAGGATTTCATTGAAATATAAATAATATAATTTTATTATATTAAAAAATACATAAGTAAATAAATCTTATATTTGGCTAATATCTGTGTTGTACAAAAATATGTTAATAATATAATTTCCATCGGAAATCGGAACATAAAGCGTTTCATATATGGTTCTTTGTACAAACAAATATTTAAAAATATTAAATTCATTTCAGACACATCTAATTTTGCAATTTTAGTGGTTATAGAGTTTAAACAAAATATATTGTATCCATAGACTCAATAATTTCTGGCACGAGGAAGTTAGTTGGTATAAAAAAAACCACATGAAATTCATCTAGAACTATTCATTTTTATATCACATGGTATATTGTATACTCATTTTGAAGTATGTAATAACACTTTTGTAGCAATAAACACGTTCGTACATCTCACAGATCAAACCAAGAATACGTATATCACATATCACAGTTGCACAATCCACACTTTGGTACTGATTTGATCGCTGCTTGTAGTAAATACACGTCATATTAACAGCGTTGAGTGTTATTTTACTTTTAACGAAATATAGTGTAGTTGCAGCACCGTATTGTGCAAATGTACACTAAGTTGAGCATAAGTAACTCAAAAAATTGTTGGTAATTAAAAGTAACCATATTTTTGAGTAATATATCTCATTTACTCTATATGTGGTTAACATATTTGAAATTTATTAAAATAACACGGACAAAATTTAACTAAACCGTATTTTTAACACGGACGAAAAATGTACTTACTTAAGTGTTAAAATTAACACTAAATTACTTCACCAATCGATTTGGTTACTTTACACGGACGATATTTCTTAGAGTGTATGATACGCAATTGCGTATCGTAATGACTTCATTATGAACGCAATATATATATATATATATATATATATATATATATATATATATATATATATATATAAATGGACGATAGCAGTTATTGCTAGTATAGGAAACTTTTACTACAAGTAATCTATTTTCGCTAAACATGACAGGATAGGAGATATAGCCAAGTCACCCGTGATATGTATTGATATTTATTATGTACATACTAAAAAAAAATCTAGATGAAAAATTATTTTGATTGTAATATTTTACAATATGTTCATTTGTAAAAGTCCAGAATATAAATGAACCTGTATGAATGTGGATGAGGTTAAAGGTTTTTGTTTAGACAAGGATATATAGCGAAAGATGGCATTGAAAAATCTTTAGTGCCTTAAGCCAACAAGAAAAAGTATACAAGACGCAAAGCGCATGTGTTTTGACTACAGTATTTGTTTACTGGATGTAGATGCAATACGAGGTATTTTTCTTGTGAAAGGAAAAAGACTTGAAGATGAATAGCTTATTTGAGAAAAACGAAGGAAAGAAAATATAAAGAGAATCTGTACATACAGCGCTTACCTGTCTCCTAATTTCCTGCTGTCGTTGTTTGAGACGATCACGTTCCATTTGTAATGAATGAAGGCGCATTTTCTGTTGAGTTGCTTGAATTGCTGACGACGACAAAGGGTTCAACCAGTTGCTTTGTGGTAGAAGAGCTCCGGCTCCTGGTGATCTTTGTAAATGTACCGCTAGAAAAGAAGAAAAGTCACTATATAATTAACAATTCAATTTCTAAGTAAATATACTTATACTAATTGTGCCCACTACCTTGTTTTTTTTTTTAAATAAATTATGAGTAAAGTAGAATTATTTTCTAAATCGTAAATAAGGAGTGAAATATACAGGGTGTTTCATGCAACAACACAAGGCTTCAGGGTATAAATTCTAGATACCAACATGGGAAAAATTCCCAATAAACATTGGTAAGTGAATTGTACTTTGGCCGCCACGGTCCCCGGACTTAAATCCATTGGATTTCTACTTAGGGGGCACTTGAAGAGTGAGGTGTACTACCAAGGAAATTTTGATACCAGACAAGAATTGTGGGAACAAATAATACTCGAATAATATGAAGCATTATGGCACCAATGTTTATTGGGATTTTTTTTCTTATTTTAATATTTAGAATACATACTCCAAAGCAGTGGCGGATTTAGAAAATTATAATAGGGGAGGGGGGCACTAAATTCGGATTTTAAAATTTATTATTGTAATAAATTGTTTATATAAAAGTTTTATTATTTTAAATATGCTATTTGATGGCAGATGTAAATATTTTTTATAGTCAGAACTTTTATTTTAGAATAGCAACCTATAATTATCTTACTAAAATATAAACCCCTAATTTTTGTCTTTTTAATAATCTATTTGGGGATCCTGCACCATAACAAAAAATAATAAAATGCACACTTTATATTTAAAGTATTACTCAATAATTTGGGATTAAGGTGAAGAAAACATTTTTTTAATAATTACTTTTCGAGATATTTGAGGTTTGTTGTCACTGTGACGTTACATTAGTGCTACCTTTCTCCCCAAACAAGTAAATGAGTTTGAGAAATATGAGAAATAATGTTTATTCAAATAGTATAAGTAGCCATGTGAAATAAATAAAATGCAACAATGTTATACAAGTTAAAACATCAAATTAAGTTACCTAATAAGAATAACTTAGGACAAAAAATAACGGTTTATATTTTAGTTATTGTTTGCTATTTAAAAAATAAAAATTGATAGTCGTATCTTTTAAACGGGATTATAAAAAATATCTGCATCTGCCATCAAATAGTATAATTAAAATAGTATAATTAAAAAAGTAAAACTTTTATATGAACCATTTGTTTTATAACTTATAAAAAAATGAGGGGGGGAGGCATTTCCAAAATAATAAACAATTTGAAAATAAATAGAAATTCTGTATTTTTATTAGTATGTTTATTATTTTATTTATCTATGATGTGTAATACGTAAATGATAATATGTAATAAATAAATTTATTAAAATAACAGGGGGGGGGGGGCACGTGCCCGAGTGCCCCTCCTCTAAATCCGCCACTGCTCCAAAGCCTTTGTAATGTCACATGAAACACCCTGTAGATCATAGATGTTATAAAATATATTAATTTGCTTAAAGTGTAAAAATATCTTGTATGTCAGAGTCAACTCTCTTTTTCGAATTTTGATTTTCTGGATATGTATTCAGATTATAGTTCTGGAACATCGAAATTCCAGTTTACCACCATTTATAGACTTAGACCATAATGTATGAATTTTTTTCTCATCTTGTACTACACCATATAGTTTTAAAATATTTTCAATTTAGGATGCATCGAACAACCCTATTGTTCCAGAAAATCGAGAGTTGATTATATTGGAAGGTAATAATGAAATAGGTTATAAATTGACACTCACGTATTCGCGGGTCAAACCAAGACGTGGTCCTCGTCTGGTGGTTAATAAAGTACACCTCCCCCTCGGGGGTGGCGGCCTGCTCCCAGCCGTCGGGCAGCGGGCCGAGCGCGGCGGCGGCGTCAGACGGTGATTTGTTCGCAGCACCTGCAAGCACAACAAGTGAGCAGGGGTGGACGCGCCACTAAATTTACTGAAACTAATCTACTTTACCAAACTACTTTTATAACACCCTCCCATCAACAATTTTCACATTCAGTTTACCATCGAAATTACACATGTTGCCGACAATAGCTAATGTATTTAAGTTTATTTTTTATTATTTCGTATCTAATCAGTTAACCCTGTATGAATCCCGAGCTCACACGAGATCCTTTTTCTTGGTGCGTTCGGCATGTTAACTCTAATCAGAGCTGGGCAGTACTTGCAAGAAAAGTACTTTATTAGGCTTGCAAGTACTTTCAGTACTTCAAGTACTGTACTTGAAGTACTTTCTATTTATAGTACTTTGTACTTGACAAAGTAAGTCTATTCACAGGTACTTGGTACTTAATACTTGGAAAAATACTTGAAGTACAATGAAAAGTACTTGAAGTATTTTTAAATACTTGAAGTACTTTAAATGTACTTGAAGTATTTTAAATATACTTGAAGTATTTTAAATGTACTTGAATTACTTTAAATGTGCTTGATGTGCGATGAATAATTTAAAAGTTAACAATGTTATGAGAATTGTTTGTCTGTTAGTGTTTCTTTTGCAGTGGTGTGGTGTTATTCCTGTAGCCCATAATTATGTGTTTCATTAATAAAAATATTTTCAGCGATAATATGAAAGATATTTCCAATTTTTTTGGCATAAATAAAATAATTCTAATCTGCATACTACATATACGTATAATGTTTATATTACCTAACTACAGTGCTGGGACTTTACTGTATCGCCTGGCAATCGCATGACTTAAAAATGACGTCATTCTATCATCTAAGTACAGCTTCTCGTATCGCTTGGGGATCATATGACGACAATTTTACGTCATGCGATCGGTAGGTGATAAGGCAGTCCCAGCGAGGAATTCTTGTTTTAAATAACCCAATAAATATCTTATATTAAAATTTTTGTCAGTAATCATCTTTTAAGGTCCATATAATCAGAAAAATAACAATTATCTGAAAAAGTACTTGCATCCAAATTCACAAGTACTTTTTCAAGTACTTGGTACTTTCAAGTACTTTAGAAACTAAAAAAGTACTTGTACTTCAAGTAACTTTTAGAAACATCAAGATACTTGGTACTTGTACTTCAAGTACTACTTTCCGGTACTTTGCCCAGCTCTGACTCTAATGGAGTTGGAGTGGAACACGGAGCGTTGTCACGTGACCTTAGATCTTTCGGAGCATATAAGTCGCGTTCTTTTTATCATTTACCTTATATCATCTCATCTCAAAATGAGATGAGTTTGACATGAACTGAGTTGAGATCAATTAAGATTTTTATGAAGTAAAAAGAACGACAAAAGACAAATTTTGTTGGTAACTTGAACAATTTGAATTTGACAGCAGCTTTTCAACGGTCAACCACGATATTTTTAGGGGTTATTTTGGATCGCCCAAAACTATGAGTGGGCATTATTTGGGCTTCCGTAATTCTGTCGATTACATAATAACATGTAGTGCGACACGTTCTAAAATGTTGTTTAAATTGTACGGTACTATAACTTTCATATAATTTTCAATTCTGTGAAGTTTACGTCTTTTGCATATTTATTTCTTCTTCTAATAAAAATATTTATTAAATGAATAAACAAATAATCTTTACAACAACCAAACTAATTGTATGTGACAGCAAAACATTCGTCCCTACCATTCATCTAAGATTAAAAACTCAACAAGCACAACCTCCAGAGGTGACTAAGAATCGGGAAGGGGGGAGAAACTCTTCTCACTTCGGTCTCACTTTATCTCACCTCCGTTACGATAAAAAGAACGGCCAAAATTAGTGAAGCAACTGAGGTGAGCTGAGGCGAACTGAGATCTCATGTAAAAAGTGGTAAAAAGAACGCGACTAATGTAAGCGTTCGGCTTATACAGGAGTGTGGTAAATAAACTGTCAGCTGTCATTTTAAATTTACAAAAAGAAAATTGTAGATACTGCATTTAAATAATAAAATATTTAAAAATTACCTATTTATTTATTTTATAATCCAGATAATATATGAATTATGTATATATAAAAATTTAAAATAATAATAAATCACTCTTCCCTATTTTCACAGCATGAACACTTATTTTTTTTAAAAAAAAAACAACCACAAAGAAAAATAGCTAAACAAACGAGGCACAAAGGCACACATCACAATTAGCACAGAACCCTGTAAAATTAAAACTCAAACTTTCTATTAGCCTCCAAAAATTAACCTAATACGCATGTGCACTCCATGCAAAGAGGTAGAGTAAATGGAGTTAACTCTTTTTAACTCCAGTCCGTGTACCCGACCGATCAAGGAGTGAAATCTATGTACTCCATCGTACATACCCGAACAGTTATAGGAACACTTGGAGTGAAAAGCGTTAGCAAGCCGAACGCACCATCTGTGGCCAATCCATGTTTGGGGTGCGACTGTCACTTTGCATTGGCGGCAATTTGAATGTTACTGTGGGTTCTGTCTATTCGCTTGCTTGTTGCTTTTTGTTTTGCTGCATTTTTGACTCTTTTAGTGTGTTCTATTTATTGTTCTCTTAATTTTTACTGCTGTTTTGAACTTATTTAATATTTATTGTATTTGTGTTGTAATATAGTATTTGTGTTTTGCTTATGAAATATAAGAATCCACATTTCGGCAAAAAATATATTCGTCGCAGTTATATGGGTCCACATTACCAATCATTTTAATATTTTCTTTATATTGTACTTTCACATCACCTTCTAAAGTATTGATATAAAGAGACATGATTAGTACAAAATAAGCCCTTTATAGTAAAAATATTTATGCAGAGGAGGCACGTCATCAACCTTTGTAACTAGATAATGACGTCACGAAATTACTACGTTTACATAGTATACTAATTTAATTTAAAAAAATGTAATGTGTGTAGCATAATTGTATTTAAGTAATCTGCTACAAACATGTTATTATTAGTTTTATAGGTATATTATTTAAGTGCGATAATAATTTTTGCAATCTTAAAATAAAGAAGGTAAATGAAGCAAATACCGCTTTTGTCCACTTCTACTTGCAATTACCTTCTTAATCCATAAAAATCAGTAATATTTATTGCAATTGTCTCCTTTTATCCATTAATATCAGTCACGATTTTTGTTCAATATGAACAAAACCTATAAAATTTACTGTCATACGAATGACAGAACACCACTTCGACAAAGCATGTCATGTGAACGTATAAATTTTCAAATCCAGTAATGCCAACCATTGGTGAAAAAATGAACTATAATAAATATATAAATAAAATAAATATATCATCACGGCATATTACCCATTGCTGGGTGTGCCAATCTGCTTTGTGCTCAGAATTCGGTAATGATGATGATATATTTGTACCGTGCGGGCATTTACCAGGCGTCACCTCACGGGCACTCATTGCTGGCGTGGAGAGTACACCACAGGGGTCAATTTTGTGCCATTTAAAATTCGAAAATATTTGGCGCCGGTCGGGATCGAACCCGGTTTCCCAGATTCGCGACCACACACTCAGGCACGCGGCCACGAGACCCCATAAAAATGAACTACAATTATTTTAATTAAATTAAAAATGCGTGAAAAACATTATGTTTGACTTTAAAATAATTGTAAATTTAATTAAAATGTACTTTTGTTATAGTGTGCAAAAAATCGTATTTATTTTCTTCGTTTTGCTAAACATCACTCGGCCATTGCTACAGTTTTTTTCATTTTGTAATGTTTTGATGACGTGCCTCATCTGCAAAAATATTTTTACTATGTAAGTTTGTCTTTAATAATTTCATTCGTTTATAGGCAACTGTACTTGCATTGAAGTGTTACGAGTTGTCAACCTACACTAGCTACATCGGATACGATATCATTTTTATCCGTATATCACCTGGTTACTAATTTCTAAGTGTACCAACCTGGTAGTACAAATGTAAATGTAACAGTTTGGAGTACGGAATGGTCTATGTCTATATCATTTCATTTTCATTAACAGAGATATTTAAAAATTCAATTACCACTCTGCTGAAAACTAAAATTAGTAAATTTTCGAAATGGCCCGGCGCCGTGCCCTTGGGCTAGTGCGTGTCTGGTGCTTGCGCGTGCGCATGTTCTAGCGCATACATCACAGAATACAGCAGAGGAAGAACGACTCGACTATGTTATGGGCCGAGATCGGGCTATGGCTAAACACCAGCAAGTAGTGCTGTGCCGATGCCGGTGTCTGCGCCAAGGCGGTGAAAAGGACGGGGTAACGGGGTGAATGGCTTGCGCCGCGCGGAGCTGCTGAGTTGCTAGTGCTCAGCACTCAGGCGCTGACGCTTACTACGACTCACAACTCTGGCAGAAGTTATGTCAGCTTACAGTCACAATCAGGAATATTACAAGGAAAAAACTCGGAATATTTAAAACTAAAATATATAAAAAAATTATATATATAACAAGAATTACTAATTAAATTAGTACTACACTAGTTTGTAAAAAAATGTTACTGTATGATTTTACTTTTTATCAGTGACAGCAATATATTAACGCGTTTTTTAAGTGAACAAAATTATGTATACAACATGGTATAAGTCCAATATGAGTCTAAGACAAATTTTCGATTTATTTGCTGTCAGTTTTAATAAGCGACCCAGTCCAGCAACTATTAGAAAAATCTATAATAATTATAAAACTATAGGATGCGTCAATAATGTAGTTATTAATAAAAAACATTCAATAGGGGATTACAGCTCAATCGAATTAAGAGAAATTAGTAAAAAATAGTGAAAGTAGATGCTTAATAATGTATATTAATAAAGAAATAAAATGATATAATTGAAATACTTCGGAAATAAGGGGGTTTTTGTTTTAGCAGCTCGTCACTCATATGAAATCAATATACAGGGTGTTTCCTTTAAAACAACCAGCGCTTTTTTGGGCGAACTAACAATTTTAGAGAAAAATGTTTTATACCAAAAATGATCAAGAATAAGGGGATAGTGTATCAATAGTAACAAACCGAATATTTAACCAGTGGTTCTCAAACGGTAGAACAAAATTATATTTTTTTAAATGGCACCTTATATAATTTTTTAGCCCTTTAAATAGAATATTATTTTTTGATTTCAACGATATAAATATAGCGTAGGGTTGTATAACAATTATTTCGAGAAAAATGGTATTAAAAACTAGAAATAATATAATAAAAAATGGGTTTACTACTAGCGTAACTAGGCAACAGACGTATCAATACCCGTGTATTGCGTACCCTATTGTAATATAACATTATTTTTAATACCATTTTTCTCGAAATAATTGTTATACAACCCTAAACCATATTTATATCGTTGAAATCAGAAAATAATCTCTATCTAATGGGCTAAAAAATTATATAGGAAACCATTTAAAAAATATAATTTTGTTCTGCCGTTTGAGAACCGCTGGTCGAATTTTCGGTTTGTTATTATTAATAAATTAGCCCCTTATTCTTGATCATTTCTTGTATATAACATTTTTTTCTAAAGTCATTAGTTCGCCCAAAAAAGAGCTGGTTGTTTTAAAGGAAACACCCTGTATATTATTTTGATTGGCGACTCAAAGACCACCTATAAATATATAACGAATATCGACAGTCTTACTTTTACTTATACGCCCAGATGAAATTATAAAAAAAAGGTGGAATCCCCTATTATACAGTTAAATAAAAATGACAATACCCTTTCGGTAAAAAGAATTTCTGAAATTGACAGAAGACAGTTTGATGATTTTGACAATCAGTAGTGAATTCTGTCTCTGGACAGGTCTCAGCGGAAATGCTGCCTCCACACCAGTCTGATTTGATAGTGAAATAAATATATATCATGACGGTTTTTGATTCGTAAATGAGAGTGCCAATTTGTTTTACAAAAAAATCAGTAATAATATATTGTACCATGAAGGCGAACAGTGTGTATCGCAGGGGTTACTTTTATGTGAGAATATTCATTGGGTCGAAGGAGAATTTCAACCAATAGACACTTACGCAAATGCAATAGGGGATTACAGCTCAATCGAATTAAGAGAAATTAATAAAAAATAGTGAAAGTAGATGCTTAATAATGAATATTAATAAAGAAATAAAATGATATAATTGAAATACTTCAGAAATAAGGGGATTTTTTGTTTTAGCAGCTCGTCACTCATATGAATTCCATTTATATTATTTTGATTGGCGACTCAAAGACCACCTATAAATATATAACGAATACCGAGTTAGGGGGTAGAGTCTACTACCAATGGAAGTAGACAAATTCAAATAGCGGACACGTAGCTACCAGTCCAGTACTACAATTCTCAAACAGTTTTTATTTGAATATAAATTTCTTGCATTAAACTTAATAATTTTGATACACTTGCAATTATAAAGCATGTAGACTTGTACAGTGTTATTATAATATTAATTTGTTTTTTATAAATATAATTTAAAAATAGCATACATTTCAAGAACATTTTAGGTCCACGAAGAAAACAGTTTTATATAAAAGCGCTTTTTTGGGCGCTTTTTTGGGCGAACTAACAATTTTAGAGAAAAATGTTTTATACCAAAAATGATCAAGAATAAGGGGATAATGTATCAATAGTAACAAACCGAATATTTAACCAGTGGTTCTCAAACGGTAGAACAAAATTATATTTTTTTAAATGGCACCTTATATAATTTTTTAGCCCTTTAAATAGAATATTATTTTTTGATTTCAACGATATAAATATAGCGTAGGGTTGTATAACAATTATTTCGAGAAAAATGGTATTAAAAACTAGAAATAATATAATAAAAAATGGGTTTACTACTAGCGTAACTAGGCAACAGACGTATCAATACCCGTGTATTGCGTACCCTATTGTAATATAACATTATTTTTAATACCATTTTTCTCGAAATAATTGTTATACAACCCTAAACCATATTTATATCGTTGAAATCAGAAAATAATCTAATGGGCTAAAAAATTATATAGGATACCATTTAAAAAATATAATTTTGTTCTGCCGTTTGAGAACCGCTGGTCGAATTTTCGGTTTGTTATTATTAATAAATTAGCCCCTTATTCTTGATCATTTCTTGTATATAACATTTTTTTCTAAAGTCATTAGTTCGCCCAAAAAAGAGCTGGTTGTTTTAAAGGAAACACCCTGTATATTATTTTGATTGGCGAGTCAAAGACCACCTATAAATATATAACGAATATCGACAGTCTTACTTTTACTTATACGCTCAGATGAAATTATAAAAAAAAGGTGGAATCCCCTATTATACAGTTAAATAAAAATGACAATATCCTTTCGGTAAAAAGAATTTCTGAAATTGACAGAAGACAGTTTGATGATTTTGACAATCAGTAGTGAATTCTGTCTCTGGACAGGTCTCAGCGGAAATGCTGCCTCCACACCAGTCTGATTTGATAGTGAAATAAATATATATCATGACGGTTTTTGATTCGTAAATGAGAGTGCCAATTTGTTTTACAAAAAAATCAGTAATAATATATTGTACCATGAAGGCGAACAGTGTGTATCGCAGGGGTTACTTTTATGTGAGAATATTCATTGGGTCGAAGGAGAATTTCAACCAATAGACACTTACGCAAATGCAATAGGGGATTACAGCTCAATCGAATTAAGAGAAATTAATAAAAAATAGTGAAAGTAGATGCTTAATAATGAATATTAATAAAGAAATAAAATGATATAATTGAAATACTTCAGAAATAAGGGGATTTTTTGTTTTAGCAGCTCGTCACTCATATGAATTCCATTTATATTATTTTGATTGGCGACTCAAAGACCACCTATAAATATATAACGAATACCGAGTTAGGGGGTGGAGTCTACTACCAATGGAAGTAGATAAATTCAAATAGCGGACACGTGGCTACCAGTCCAGTACTACAATTCTCAAACAGTTTTTATTTGAATATAAATTTCTTGCATTAAACTTAATAGTTTTGATACACTTGCAATTATAAAGCATGTAGACTTGTACAGTGTTATAATATTAATTTGTTTTTTATAAATATAATTTAAAAATAGCATACATTTCAAGAACATTTTAGGTCCACGAAGAAAACAGTTTTATATAAAAACTTATATTCGTGACGTCACATCTATATTTTCAAACTTCGGGGACCATAATTCGCTTATTAATAAGAATTTTTCACCGGGTTTTCACCAATAGTCTTAGTTTTACTTATACTTTCTGATAAAATTATTTTTAAAAAATGGTGTAATCCCCTATTTGCACATAGCGCATCTAGCGGTACTGCTTAGAAGTAATGGTTGCTAAGGTTACGGCAATACAAACAAAGAACTGTCAGCCATTCACAGTACCTGATTGATTGAAAAGACAACGGGAGGGGGTTTGTTTGTATCGAGATGTTCTATCTCTCTTTTGCGTGTGACGTCTCAATTCTGTAAGTGTCTATTTATAACTTTACAAAAAAAATATTATGATCAAATTCTATATTTGCAAATATGTCAACATACGAGTGGAACATATTTTATACGAATTGCTGTAACGTAACATGTTTTTTGATTTACGTATTGCAACTCTATACAGGGTGTAAATGAAATAAGTGCATTAAATTTAACCAGTAATGTAACTCGACGAGAGCAACAATATTTCTCAATAACTTTTTTTTCTAAGTCTTTTAGATTTTGAGTTAAAATTCTTTAAAGATTTACTGCATATTTCGGCGCGCGCCCATGGAGAACAAATGGCTGCTTCCGTAATCAAGTCGGATACAAACAGCTCAAAAATTGTCGGTTATCGGTTACACTTGCAGTCACAGTAATTAATAAACGAATCAACGGAAATAACATTTATTATTTATTAATTCGTAATAGTACAATTTTTAGAATAAAGAAATATAATTTTGGATAACAAAATTATAAAGTTGTGTATTAAACCAGGTTTTTAAATCACCTGTGAATAGTGGTTGACAAGGAGGGGCGAGGTGAGGTAACGACAGGAAGAGCAAAAGCATAGTTATTAGGCTATGAGATGATTATTTATCGTCGATAAATCATAATAGTTTAAATACGTTATTCAAAAAATGTAAGCACAAACTTCTGTCCATTTAAAAGAGGTACATGAGTACCAATAATTAGTCGTCCATTTATTGTTCCCGCTCAAATATGTTTTAATGAAAATTTTTACAGCATTTTCGTCTGTCGAAATGTGTATTGTGCATAATAAATACACCTTCCCAAGTAAATTCAGTCTCATTAATGAACATTATGAGCCATTCCCAAAATTGAAGTCTGTTATGTGCTGAAAACATTGAACTTTTTGCACATGCTATGGATATAACTGTTGCTTTTTTAAAAATTGTCATATGTGACACTCCGTATTAAGATGTGATAAAGATGTACAAGATTAACAAATGTGCGAATATTAAGAACAGAATGATTTGGTGATAATTTGGTAACGCTCCGTGTAAATGCGTTGGCAACTCCATGATACTGTCTTTATGTCAACCGTGATGTCAAGTAAAATGTAGTACAGATACGAGTAAAAAAATAAATAAATAAACCATAGGTAAGTAATTACGATGTCTGTGTACTCGCATTTTGACAGAATTTTACCTTATAAAGAAGTTTATTACTAATGTCAAAATTTAATTGCAACAATTGACAAGACAGTCAATTGCCAAAACAAAATTTTTCATAGCTATTGTTACTGCATTTAATTATCACAAAAATATTTGGAACGACTCGTCAATTTACGGGGTGGTAAAAATGCTAAAAAAATATGCGATTACGAGAAAAAGTTATTAAGAAATATTTTTGCTCTCGCCGAGTTATATTACTGGTTAAATTTAATGCACTTATTTCAATTACACCCTGTAATGCAGAGAGTATATTTATTTAATTTTCGTTTAACTATTTTTTTTTATTGCTTATATTTAAAAAAATGGAACTAAATAAGTGTTATGTCTGAATATATTACTTCCTAACTTTGGTATATTATGTATTTAGTATTCTATGGAATACATTAGATTATTTTGTAATTGTCGTACGTACCAGTGGCTGCGGTGGCGACAGCGACTTGCGGTTGGGCCTGTTGCGAAACAACGGTCTGCTGGTGTTGCTGCTGGCTCACCTGTGCGCTCAGATTCTTCCGCGGGTCTTCCCAGGTTGTGGTGCGTGTGATGTGGCTGCAACAATACCAATGTCAGCATACCCTCAAAATAGATTTGTTTATTTGCTCTTCTAATTGGGGACGATACCACAAATACATGTTCGCTAAAAATAATTTACATTTTTCTTATAAACTCTTGTCAAATACAACATTACTGCTAAAAGCGTAAATTTAGTAACTGTTTATAGTTACTTTGCTGTTTATACAGGGTGTAAAGGAATGTTTTGGCCAAAATTCAAAGACAGCCCCACAATGAAAAGTGAAATGAAAAGTTCCTCAGCCATTTTTCGATTTTTTAATATTTTGTATCCTATGTATAGTTTGTTGCAAGATATTTGCAAACGTATAGTTCGTCTAGGGATCATTTTCCGAAGACTCGTTATCGTTTTATTATGGGTGCACAATAGCTAAAACCGCAATGCCAAAATATTTCGGTCCGTACAGTCGACCAGTTCAGTATTTGCAATGCTGGTATATATTTTACGCCCAGTATTCGACTGTAGACCAAGACTGCACTTTCCAGATTTTAATGCGTTAATCTTTTGAACTTAGAATTTCCCTATAGCTTATTACAAGGTCTGTGAACTTGTCTCCAAAGGATTATAAAACCGTTATTTGTGGCTATGTAGGTATATAAATAGGTGGTGAGTTTAATTATTTTCACTTGTCATTTGTACCTCCTAACTAGTGTACGAAGGCTGAAAGTGTTTTTTGTTCTGTTAAATTAAATTCAACAGTCAACAACGTTAACAATGTTTCGCCCGTGGGAAGAAAACGAAGAATTAGATCCGATAACAATTCTGAAGACGAGGACGAGTGCACTATGTCCGAATAAATATTCATATATTTTTTTAAATGACATGTGGTTATAGGCCTCTTGGGGAAATCGCCACTATGAACAAAGATTAACGGTCCGCAATCAGTACCTCCTGGGTGGTCACGGAAATCTGATTATACAATATATTTTTTAAAACAGTTAAATATTAAACAATTTTTTTTTTACTATTTTGGAAAGTAAAATGTGTGAAATGAAATATTTCAAACCCCTACTCAAATTTTTCATTACAGCCCTGGCACATGCCAGGCTATTGGGACCCTCTATTGTACTGCCGTAATAAAACGATAACGAGTCTCCGGAAAATGATCGCTAGACGAACTATACCTGCCTCGACTCACGCAGTGGGTGGCTTCCTAAATGGGCTTGATGGGTAACATGACAGGGTTGTAACAAAATATTTGAAATCCAGCAAAAGAAATATTTAACTAAAACTGTTATGATTACCCCTTAACCTTAAAATTAATTTTAACAAAAACTAAATACGTATTTCGAGAACTAAGTTCTCATCATCAGTAGTACAATAAGTGAAAATTAAACAGAGTAATCAAGATTACTCAACATGTCAACCATGCCAGAGGTCCTAACAACTCTGAAAAACAAGAGAGAGAACTGGGATTATATAGAGATGGGAGTCACAAGTGAATGATTACCTATAAACTAATTACTAATAATGAGACATTAAAATTTTAAATCGTCCAATAAAATTTAACTTTGTAATAAATTGAAAAGTATTGAGTTTGGTGTGGGACCGAGATCTGCGTTCATCAAATTATTTTTATATTTATTTTTTATTAAACTCTCGTAAGCATCTAAATATCTATCGTTATTAATATGTTTTAAAAGTTTAGTATTATAATTGTTAACTTTGTGATTATTAATGAACATATGTTGAGCTACGCTAGATTTTTCTGGATTACCGCTTTTTAGATGATAAAAATGTTCTTTAAACCGAGTGTCAATTTGTCTTTTAATTTGACCGATGTAAACTTTATTACAATCATTACAACTAATTTTATAAATACCGGATTTTTTGTTAGTATCTATTTTATCTTTAGGATTACCTAATGACGATTTAATAGTATTATTTGATTTGTAAGTTACGGCTAAATTTTGATTTTTAAAAATTTTGTTTAAACTTTTGGAAGCTTTATCGTACGGTAGTGTTGTGTAGGTATTTATTATTATTATTTTTATTATTAGATGGCGTTAACGTTGTAAAATTAGAAATGGATTTGCGATTTTTAAATTTATGAACTAATTTATCGATAGTTTTAACCGGGAAGCCGTTATATTTAGCTATTTCTTTAATATAGTTTAGTTCAGTTTTAAATCGTTTTTTGTTTAAAGGAAATTTAGTTAATCTGTTTATTAAGAAATTAAACGAAGCTAAATTATGTTGCCAAAAATGATTTGAGTCAGCAGTTATAAATCTGTTAGTGTTCGTGGATTTTCTATAGATTTTGTTAAAATTAATTTTAAGGTTAAGGGGTAATCATAATAGTTTTAGTTAAATTTAACCTTAGACTCCATCTATTATTAATTTTTAAAGAAATATTTGTCTGGAATTTAATGTTTCACTTGAATTTTAAGAAATACAGAACAAAGAATATGACATTACACCAAATTATCACAAATTATAAATAAAATCAGATATATTAATTAGCGGGATTTTGAGAAAGTACTGCTATATGGTTTTGCCCAAATTTTGCTAATCCTCCCCTGACGCAAAGGATCATAAATACCATACTGTCTTGCGGTGTACCGCGTCATTACGAAGGTAGGTAGATTTGCAAATATCTTGAAACACACCATACCACAAATTTGGGGAACTGCTGATATAAATAATAAATATAAATAAATATATCATCACGGCATATTACCCATTGCTGAAATCATTCCTTTTTTAGAGTAATTGGTTATTTTGCTAAATAATATAGCTTAAAATTTTTAGTAGGCATATAATTCAGTAAGTCTCAAAATCTGGGATATGTATAAAAATGTATTAATTAATATTAATCTTAGATAAAAAAAAAACGGCGCAGGACTTTTTACCTGAGTTTTTCATTATAAAGCTGTCCTTCAATTTTGGCCAAAGCTTTCCCTAACACCCTGTATAATAAATATTACACGCAAGTTTGCTAAAAATAACCAAGTTTTTCCAGTAGACTTTCGTCATTTAGAAATTAGTATTAATAGCCTAAGTTGTATTTTGTGTAGAACGAATTAATAGGAATGTAGGAGTGAATCGTGCATAAACCCTAGAGAAGAATAGAATTGTACGAAATATTCAGATATGAAATTTTTGCATGAACCCATTTAAATACTGGACTAGGAAAGCACAGAAATACATTACTATATCTGGCAGAAAATAAATGGCCGACTAGGGTAACTGAATATCAAAACAGAGGTGCGTTTAAAATATTTTAAACATTTTTTTTTTATGTTGATTATAATAAAATATTTTGATCTTTAAACTATTTAATTTGGCAATTCTAAAAAATAGATAAACAGATAAACTATTTTTATTGATTTAATTTTATTTGCTAAATTGATGTTCTAAGTAAATTCTAAATAAAATTTATAAACTATATGTTTTAACAATAAAACATAAAACAATAGAGCATACACACTGTCTCAAGCATACCGGTTGTCTATTGTTTATGGACATGGACCTTAGGATATATAGTATGACTAGCGAATGAAAGTTGACGTTTAAATTATTTTATAGATGTAGTTTCTTTTGAAACCCTAGAAGAGAATAGAATTGTACGAAATATTCAGGTATGAAATTTTTGCATGAATCCATTTAAATATGGACTGCACAGAAATACACTACTATGTCCGGCTGATAATAGATGGCCGACTAGGGTAACTGAATATCAAAATAGGGATGCGTTTAAAATATATTAAACATTTTTCGTTTATACTGATTATAACAAAATATTTTGATCTTTAAACTATTTAGTTTGGCATTTCTATGAAATAAGATTATTTTTAATTACCTCTAACAGTAATTCCGATTCGAGGGTTGCTTACGCCTGAGACGAACGAATTAGAATTTGCGGTATTAAATTTTTTAAATACATCCCTAAATCATGTTGGTAGCGTCATTTTAAATGCCTCCTGGTATTGAATACAATTCCAATCTTTTGTAACGTAATACATAAGGGTCAGTTTCCTTTCAAATCAAATATAGGAAAATGTCAACTTTCATACGCTAGTCATACTATAATAGTGAATTATATTGAATAGAGTCGATTACATATTATCATTTTATCTGAAATAACTAAAAATAATAGCCTTGTTCTGAGATACGAGCGCACTATTTTGTAGTACTTTTATAATACAAAAAATTGGCACTTACATTTTTAATTTAAATACTTCTATTAAAGACTTGTAGTTATTTATTTATTTATTATTAAATATTATTAATTTTACTAATGAAACAATCAATATTTTGTTGCTACATATCAAGAGACTTACAATATTGACCTGTATATTGTAAATATCAATATTTTGGTAACATCTTAATTAATATTTTGCTTATCACAACATAAATGAAAATATGAAGCTAATGTGTGTACTAATTGAATAAATAAATTATTGTTGTTTTGTGTTATTTTGAAATTCTTCACACGAGATGAAAGAAAAATAAAAATCATGTGCAGAAGTATTCACAAGAAAATGGAGTCTCTTAATTGAGATTATTATGTAATGAAATGCAAGGAATGAAATAACAAAGCAGTTATTTAATTAAAAGTATAATTTATACGAATGTTTAGAGCGCAAAAGTCTCATTAAGAAAAAATTTCTTTTTTCACGGAAATTAATTTGAAATAAAAAGAATATGGTTGTTGTTAAGAAGCAACATGCAGCTAGTGTACGTACATACGTACTCATTACTGCAATATTTCAATATTCATAGAGCATCCGAGCAACGAGTAACTGGCAACGAATCGCTGCATCCAATAAGTGGATTCCAATTTGATTTCCGCTAACCAGTGGCGGACGAGTGTTTTCATCCCCTGACAAAAATTATAAGCTAACGGCGCCATTTTAAAGATTTAAATAACATAAAATAATGTGTAATTTAACGATTCTATTTTCCCTAATATAAAAATTGTATCTAAGAAATGCTGAAGTAAATCATAATCAACAATCAGATGATAAATGAAAATTTAAATAAACCACGTTTATGTTTAATAAATATGTTCGCTGCGGTTGTATCTACATACCTATCGGCATCTACCAATACCAACAACAGCAATAATGAAAAAATATATAGTCAAAGTCCGACGAGAGTATGGATATGTATTTAATGTTTCATTTTTATAACATTATTACTCCGAATGTGTATAGAATAGAACACCAGATCATCGCCTAAGTGGCAAACCGGCTATCTCATTTTTTGAACAAAACGAGTTGTCAATCATTTATTATTCAAAATTTCGCGAAAATCGATTTTAGATAGCTTCTGTGGTAATATTTGCGATTCACGCGCTTTCTGGTGTCTGGAACGGAAAACTAATCTGCCCAATCGATATCCTGTGAAATTTTGAATAAGAAATGAGTAGACAACTCGTTTTGTCCAAAAAATGAGATAGCCGGTGTTGTCACAGGCGACGACATTTGTTTTGTTATATATATATATATATATATATATATATATATATATATATATATATATATATATATATATATATATAATATATATAGTAAAAAACATATTTCGTAAATTCATAAGAATATTTTTTACTTCAATTTTGTGTGAAAAAATAAGTGGATGGCACCTTTTTAACATGATAACGACCAGGGCTAAATTTTGAAATTTTACTCCTAGACCAGGGTAGTTTTATGTTTTTTTTATTTTGGCAATAGGAGGTTCAATCATATTTTTTCTTTTGACAATAAGTTGTTGGGAGTTTTCTATACAAAAAAAAAACATGTATACCAAATTGGTACACGCGGTCTGATATAAAAACCAATATACTATGTTAAATTTACCACTACCAAAAACGTTTATTTTATATTTTATTTCAAAAAATGTCAAATAAATCAGACAGTATATAGAAGAAAACAGCATAGCAGTCTAAAAAAAAAACAAAATAAATTCTAACCTAATATTTAAATTGCCGTGGCTAATGTAACGTTCACAACTTTATAGTCACATTTGCAAATTTGAAGTTAAAAACTTAATAATAAACTAAATAATATACCATTCTTTGATAAAATTAGCAATAACTTTTTTTTATTCTATAAAAAATAAATATATTTTTTTCAACCCTAAGCTATTCTATATTTCCCAAGGACTAGACCTACTAAACACCGTATTTAAATGCATTGTAGCTGCGTCCCTGTTAAAACCACATGACTGTGCCCAAATAGGGTCACGCGGGCTCTGCAGAAAACAGAGTGCCCACCTGTATGATGCACATGATGACCAATGACCTCTATATCTTTAAAATGGCAGGGACTGTATCTACTTAACTATCATGATGGGCAGGCTATCTCTTTCTAACAGTAACAAGTACGCATGCGTCAGCTAGAACAAGTACAAGTTCGACAAATGACAATGAACATGAAGAAGAAATATTTCAATTAATTTAATTCAGGCAATGTTTTAGAATTTAGTAAAATGTTATAAATTGTTATTCAATTTTATTCCCATTCGATTTATGGTTAAATATATTTTCGCATTTGATAAAAGGATAAAATGTGATCAAATCTGCTTGGTCCAGCTATACACAAAAGTTAGAGAGAGACAGAGAGCCCACCAGTCAAGCGGGTTGCATTTTTGACGGATACACATCATGGCCGGATTATGACTTTTTTTGCCCATAGGCAACTATACTATAGTGCAGACCCCGCCCCACCCCCACTGCAAAACTTTTAAAATGCTACAGAAAAAATATTAATACTAAAAAATAATATAATATAATAAACAATGCAGGGTGTAACAGCTAAACGAGCTACCTCAAATAATTTCTATATTATTAAAGATACGATAAAATACTATGAGGCAATCTTATAAAAGACCAAGGGGGACATCCGAATACAGAAGAAAATATATATATATATATATATATATATATATATATATATATATATATATATATATATATATATATATACCAATGGTTCTCAAGTTACAACACAAAGTTATATTTTGTTAAATGTTGTTTTCTCAATAAATAAGGCTAGATGGTCCACGTAACGTGTATTTACTTAACAATGCGGACGTTTCGGGCTTTCTGGTCCTTCAATCCTATTTTCAACAATTTTGTTAAATGGGATGATATATATATTTTTGGCCCATTTTATAGAGTGAGTATTCATTTTATATCCTAATATAACAAAAATATTCAGAAAAATTTAATTGAAATTTAAATAAATTTGTTTTTTATAGATATTTTTCAGTAGGCTATATAGGAAAAACAATAACTACTATATGTCAGTTTTAATTATTTACGATAGAAATGAAATAGAACATTATTTATAGTTATTAATAAATATCTGTTTCATTTTAATTTAAGTTCAATTGTTTTTCATACATAGCCCACTGAAAAATAACTATAAAAATGAATTTATTTATTTAAATTTCAATTGAATTTTTTTCAATATTTTTGTTATGTTAGGATATAAAATGAATACATGGTTGTGGTGCACTCTCCGCGCCAGTAATGAGTGCCCGTGAGGTGACGCCTGGTAAACGCCCGCACGGTACAAATATGTCATCATCATTACCGATATCTGCGAACAAAGCAGATTGGCACACCCAGCAATGGGTAATATGCCGTGATGATATATTTATATATTTATTTTATTTATACATGGTTGAATTCGGCTCTCGATTTCAACAACTTCCTAAAGCAACGGCCATATCACATGTTCGATTCAAATCTACCAGATAAAAAAGAATAAATGACAATATTTTGTACGAGTTTTTTCTTTGTTGATATTTTTCAATAATGAAAATTTGTTGTTTTTGTTCGTCCGGCGCCCCCCAAGCCATCGGCGCCCCCCAAGCCATCGGCGCCCCTAGGCAACTGCCTATATTGCCTTATGGATAATCCGGCCCTGTTGAATATGCCAGTCCATTTTGTATATAAATAATAATAATAATAATAATATTTTATTGATCATATTATGTACAGAACATTTATGATACGTCAGAGTATTAACATGAATTATTAATTAATATCAAAAAAGTATAAATTAAATAAAAGATATAACAAGATAAATGTCATGTATACTCCATCTTAAAGTCAATGTAGAAAAAAGAAAACGTAAAAGGTACGATTGAAAAATCTACAATTTATTATTTACCAGAGTAAATGACAACTGAAAAAAAAAGAATAAATAATATATAAAATCTGTTAGAGCTATTCATGGAGTGAGATATTTAAATATTCCTCAACAGAGAAAAAACAGTGCGTGCAGAAGAGTTTTTTAATTCTGGATTTAAATTGTTTTAATCCTAATGATTTTATTGATGCAGGCAAGTGATTATATAATTTTACATTTAACGAATTTTTTTCAGAAATTTTGAGTCTATATTTTTTTATTCTAACATCCTCAGCGCTTCGAGTATTATAGTGATGTATATCACAACCTTCAGAGAGTATTGTAGATTGTTTGTGGATTTCAATTAAGCTTTCAAAAATATAGCAAGAAGGTAGTGGAAGTATAGAGAGTAGTTTAAAGATAGGTTTAGTGTGTTTAAAATAACCAACTTTTGTAATAATTCTAATAACCTTTTTTTGCATGACAAACGCTTTATTTGCGTTACCAGAATTTCCCCATTTCACTACTCCATAAGTCAGAAGACTGTGAAAAAGAGCAAAATATACCATAAAAAGGCATTTTTGGTCAAGATATTTAGATAATTGCCGAAATAAAAAAATTAAAGACGCAAGTTTATTACAAAGAAAGTCAATATGGTACATAAAGTTTGTTTTTCTATCAATAAAAATTCCAAGCACCTTAACTGCAAAGTCTTGATCTATATAAAGTCCTAATACCCTGCTGACAACAAATCCTAGGTCCGCCACTGGCGCTAACACTAGACGCACATTATAAGCGTGGTCGAAAAGTGAAGATGCATCGAATTTTATTACTAACATAACATGCTAACTGGCGTTCAGCCATAAGTGTTAAAGCCAATATACGTAAAAAAAAGTATTTAATATATTATATAAACAACAGTTATAAACGCCATTTATTCCTATTAATGCCAAGTGAATAAATATGAACTTCCGGTAACAATATGATAGAAAATAACATCATTGAATAAATAATTTATTCAGAAGTTCACGCTTGCCAGATTTGTTATTATTGGGAACGTGAAATTACTATAGGAAGGTCGGATTGTCTTAATGAAAACAAAAACTATCGCTTAACCTAACCATAACCAAATTATACTTCCGCCGCAAAACGGATGTCCACTAAGTATGTGTTGGGTGTAATTAGCATAGCTGTAAAACTGGATTTTAGCCTTATACGATAATATTATTTTCAACAAATTTTGCTGAGTAATTCGTAGAAAACAATATAAATATACGTACTATATGTAAATATAATTACAAAATAAATTAGCAAGTAATAAAACGTAGACATATCTTAAACTCATTACACATTTACAGAAGAAGTAAGCAGACAAAAATGTATTACTCATTTCTCATTTGTTGGCTAGCTGCTGGCTTACCTCCTATCCTTAAGACCGTTTCACATTACGCGTTTTTCGATCATAGACAACTTGGGACTATTTTTAAGACATTAGATTTATCTTACAACTGGTACCTAGATGTCAAGGCGCTACTTTACTGCATGTATTTATACTTCAACAGTGAAAAAAGGAACAAGGATATCCACGATTTTTTGATTTTTTTATAAGTTACTCTAGATACAAAATATTAGACTTCTTTTTTTATTTTTTAACAAATTAATAATACCCGAGAAAAAATAATAAAATTTTGGGGAAATGCTTTTGACGTAATCGTCCCAAAAACAGATAAACTATTTTTATTGATTTAATTTTATGTGCTAAATTGATGTTCTAAGTAAATTCTAAATAATATTTATAAACTATATGTTTTAACAATAAAACAATAGAGCATGCACACTGTCTCAAGCATACCGGGTGTCAATTTTTTTATGGACATGGACCATAGGATATATGGTATGACTAGCGAATGAAAGTTGACGTTTAAATTATTTTTCCTACAACCGTGCGTGAAAAGTACTTTTTACGCACTCATTACAATGTGTAAAGTGTCACTTTTCAAGCACTAGTGCGTGAAAAGTAAATAAGCGTTGCTAGGCAACATTAAAATTCGGTTAATTTACCTATCAAGTATATAATTAGGTAGTAAATAATAATGAAAGTAATAAAATTTATTAATAAATATGAATATACACTGCAAATGTAACAAATCAAATATTTTTTTAACAGATTGAGTACTAATCTAATTTTTAAGAACTTTAACATTTTTTTGACATGTATTCTAACCCAACTTAATTTTTAATATTAATATTAAATGCGCAATTTGTACATTATAAAAGAATAATCATCGTCTGTCTGATATTCTTCCAAGTGTTTAAGTTACATTTTGTACAGTGTTATGAGAAAGAGTACTAACAGTATTTGAAGCTGCTGGATGCCTGTACACTCAGTATTATGAGAAACATCAATACCATTTCGGTTGTAGGAAAAATGTTGTATGCAACACGTGTGTAAAATAGTATTTTTTGTCTCGTGCTACAAACATCGCACTCGACCAAAAAAGTACTACTTTACACACTTGTTACATAAATAACTATTATAGATGTAGTTTCTTTTGAAACCCTAGAAAACAATAGAATTGTACGAAATATTCCCGTATGAAATTTTTGCATGAACCCATTTAAATACTGGACTAAGAAAGCACAGAAATACATTACTATGTCTGAATATCAAAACAGGGATGCGTTTAAAATATTTTAAACATTTTTCATTTATATTGATTATAACAATATATTTTGATCTTTAAACTATTTAGTTTGGCATTTCTATGAAATAAGATTATTTTTAATTTCCTCTAACAGTAATTCTGACTCGAGGGTTGCTTACACCTGAGACAAACGAACTAGAATTTGCGTTACTAAATTTTTTAAATACATCCCTGAATCCTGTTACTAAGGTCATTTTAAATGCCTTCTGGTATTGAGTACAATTCTAATCTTCTGTAATGGAATACATAAGGGTCAGTTTCCTTTCAAATCAAACATAGGGAAATGTTTTCAATAGATACCACATATATTAAATAATCTAAACGTCAACTTTACATGCGTTTCGTTCGCGAAAGAGAGGCAAAATAAAACTAATAATTTTTAGCTATTTACAGAATGCCATGAGCAATTGCACAAAATGATTAACAGTTGTTGTATTGCTTGAGTTTGTCAGATGACATGTGTCATAAAGTTTTAATAATTATTGATTTCAATAAATTATTTATCAGTAATCATTGATACATTTACCATCGCATAAATCGTAGAAATGGGCTTTAGGATCCAGAAGAAATATATGTAAACGAATTTGATAAAATTTGTGTCGATGATCGGGCGACTTATTGTGCCATGATCTTAGTTGTATCATGGTAGATATACAGGGTGTAACAGCTAAACGATTATTAAAGATAAAATAAAATACTATAAGGCAATCTTATAGAAGACCAAGGGGGACATACGAATACTGAAGAAAATATTTTTTTAAACCAGTCGTTCTCAAGTTAGAACACAAAGCTATATTTTTTTAAATTGGATGATGTATATTTTTAGATCCATTTGATAGAGTATTTTTTTCTGAATTCAACCATGTAATCATTTTATATCTTAACAACAAAAATATTGAGAAAAATTCAATTGAAATTTGATTTTTATAGCTATTTTTCAGTAGGCTAAACAATAACTACAATCTATCAATTTGAATTATTTACGATAGAAAACAAATAGAACATTATTTATAAAATTTAGTAAAGTTTTTGAAAAATCAACTGGCACCGCCGGGGCTCGAACCCGGGACCTCCCATTTCGAGCCCCGGCGGTGCCAGTTGATTTTTCAAAAACTTTACTAAAAGTCTTTACTTTACTGACAATGATATTCTTTCCCAATTATTTATAAAGTTATTAACAAATATCTGTTTCATTTTAATTTAAGTTCAATTGTTTTTCATACATGAAAAACAACTATAAAAATGAAATTTATTTAAATTTCAATTGAAATTTTCTCAATATTTTTGTTATGTTAGGATATAATATGAATACATGGTTGAATTCAGAAAAAAATACTGTATCGAATGGGCGTAAAAAATATATGCCATCCCATTTAAAAAAATAAAACTTTGTGTTGTAACTTGAGAACCACTGGTTTAAAAAATATTTTATTCTGTATTCGGATGTCCCCCTTGGTCTTCTATAAGATTGTCTTATATTATTTTATTATATCTTTAGTAATACAGAAATTATTTGAGGTAGCTCGTTTAGCTGTTACATCCTGTACATTTTCTGCTCATATTTTCGTTGCATATCAATACATTTAGGCTCATTTGATGGAATTTTTAATTCTGAACATTTTATGTGATGACACTTTAGTTCTAAAATTAATAGGGCAAAATATACAGCCATATGAAAATTTTAGCATTGTATTTCCTATGGTCCATACAAAAGTAGACATCCGGTATTAGGTTAGTATTGTGGTCGTGACAATAATATAAAATTATTTTTAATAAAATACTTTATAATTAAACACTATCTTAGTTTCATTACAACATATTTAAGGTTAAAACTGATATGAAGTAGACATTTTCAATCCGCATTGTAGATCAAATTAAAAGTATAAAACAAGTTTAAAGAAATCAAGTGCAAATAAAGTAGCGTCAAGTAGATGAGTTCTTTTGCCTTTCACTTAGCCGGAGTGCGAAGAGAATTGAAGATAAGTTAAAACCGGTAGGTAATTTTGACAAAATGACTTCCCAGAAAAATGCATGGTACAAGGTTTCTAAAATTTACTTTCACAATGGTCAACACGTACCTATGATGTTCTTTAACTTCACCCTAAACAAGGGGTCCTCAAACTTTTTTGACTGCAGACCCTTTCATGAGTACCTCGATATTTTATCGTCCCCCAATTCAACTAAATTAACAACAATAACCTCACCTAACGCACAAAATTCCGAAAGTGACTATTGCGCGTTAAGTGAGGTTATTGTTGTTGTACAGTGTGTTCAAAAAAATTCCTAACTCGGACTGGCTATGAACAAAGAAATTGGCACACCTAGCAATGGGTTATATGCCGTGATAATATATAGGGTGTTATTTACGTAAGTGTACAACTCTTAACTTTTTTATCTATATTTTACATTAAAAAATTATGTATATGTTACATAAAAAATTTATGTATATTTTACATAAAAAAATTATGTATATTTTACGTAAAAAATATGTATACTTTAAATTAAATTTTTTTAATACTTTTAACTGATGGTCAGTTACTGTAAAAAAAATTAAGAGCATATAGTACAGTGAAAAATTAGTTTTTACGGGGTTTACGTCTGCTATCTCGAAAACTATAAGAGTTACGACTTTGATTAAAAGGGTTTTTTGTTGTCATCTTAGATGTGCTTTTTTTTTTTTTAAATCAAATAATTGTACTATGTTAAATGTTGTGGCGACCTTGGCCAATATTTAATTTTCAAATAACTTCGTAACTATTAGAAATTGACAAAAACGTTACATATACAATTTTAATGTTTTTCTATATAGTATATTTACTGACATAGACAAAATTTTGTTCGATCACTATCTTTGTCAGTTTTTTTGATTTTTCGCTTTTCTCGGAAACAGTTGAAGATCAGTCCTATGTTGATTAAGATTTTTTACTTATTTCGTTCACTACTGTATGCCCTTAATTTTTTTACAGTATTTTTGAAACACCTATATGGTAAATCTGACAATTTTTGTTTTACATGCTTTCTATAAGAACTGGAGACCCTTAAAACTACGTCATAGTTCAAAATGTGTTCTCTGGAAAAAATGTCAAACCTGCCTATACAAAAATCGTTTCACATTTCTTCCAGAGAACACATTGATGTTTACTTCTTTACAAAATTTTGAACTATGAAGCTACGTTTCCAGCTCTTAACATAGTCACTGTTTTAGTCTTTGTTTTTGTATTTTGTCTTATGTTTTTGTCAGAAGATATTGGCCATTTCCAGCTGTTAACATAAGCACAGTCTAAAGTTTTTGTACTTATAATGTTTGTTCACTCAAAAAAGGAACACATTTATAAAACTCTTTACAATGCTTCAAAAATTATATAGTTATTAATGATATTAATGATGAGTAGTAATCATTACTCAAATTAAGTAATAATGTAATTATTTTGAATAATTCCAAAATAACATTTGAAATAAAGCACGAAATTAATATGGTGAACGAACCACAATATTTCTAATATTCCACTTTAAATTTCAATATTGTCTGTATATCCATAAGATGTAATATAATTTTATTTGTACTTATAATATAAAAAATATGATTTTTTTTTCTTTCTGTTGTCCATATTTATATTATCTCAACACAAAAATAATAACATAACCATCAAAATAATGACAGATACAACGCGTAGAACTACTGCGCAACATAAAAAGAGATAGCGCTTACATCACTTATCTCTTTCCAACAGAACAGCGACAAAGACTATGACGAAAGTATGAAGCATGCAAACTTTGTGTTTATGCGCTATGACAAAGACAAAGACTAAAGACTAAAACAGTAGCTGGAAACGCTCAAGCCATTATACGTATGACAAACATTCAAGGTTATGACAAATAACAAAAACAGTGACTATGTTAAGAGCTGGAAACGTAGCTTGACATGATTCGTGTTTTAATCTTCATAGAAAGCATGTAAAACAAAAATTATTACCAGCCTTTATTTATTTATGAATACTCTGTAGCCACTATTGAAACTAGTGTGTATGGAGTACATAAACTAATCTCTCCTTCAATGTTTTGGACGCGAATTCAATGACAAACCTCTACGTATGATATCCTAGTCACCGTCTCGGCGTCATCGCCAGAGCGCGCCAAGGATTAAGTTAGCGCCACGTCTAATGCCAGAAAGAGCCAGACATGACAGAGAAGCCATTTCGTATCTCTATTCATCTCGGCAAACAGTGCCATGCCATTTTCATGCTCATGACTATACTGGCACATAAACAGACATTTCTAAGGTGCTCAATACATGATCTGTGACTCAGGTTCGACCCTAGCCAAGATTACTCAAGATAAAATTGAAACAGTGTTGTCACATAAATGAAAGATACGATATTATATTAGTACAAATAAATAAATAAAATAAATATATCATCACTTACGTTGTGACAGATAAAACGTCAAGCATTTATTTATTTTTTGTTCAATTCCATGGCTGTCGATATTTTCAACGTAATTTTCGATATTTTCATACTTAATTTCTGTCGTTACAATGCATGGAAAGGTAATTCTGTTTATTGATTTAGGTGCAGAATTATATGCTCTAAAACTTTTATTTGACTCATTTTTACTTAAAATAATTAGGCGAGCAGGAAATTGCAAATAACTGATTTCCCATGTTAATCTCCTATGTACACCTTTAAAACAGACACACGGTATAATATTAATTATAATTACATAGATTTATATACAATTATTTTCAATATGGGGATTCGTGCCTGAGTGTCTGGTCGCGAATCTGGGGAACCGGGTTCGATCCCGATCGACGCCAAATATATCGAATTTTAAATGGCACAAAATTGACCCCTGTGGTATACTCTCCACGCCAGCAATGAGTGACCGCGAGGTGACGCCTGGTAAACGCCCACACGCTAAAAATATGTCATCATCATTACCCATATCTGCGTACAAAGCAGATTGGCACACCCAGCAATGGGTAATATGCCGTGATGATATATTTTTTTTATATATTTTTATTTTTTAATTATTGAAAATACTTGGTTTTAAGTTTCACAATTATTTTATTTTGATTACCAGTTTTGCTACAACATTAGCATCATCAGATCTTCCTTAACGTAGGTATAATTATATAAATATGTCTAAATTATATTAAATAAATACAAACGAAATGTCAATAAATGTTTTTTTAAAATAATTCTTCTTTTTTTGTGAAATTTTTTTTAAAAAAATTACACAGTTCAAAAATATTAATATAAACAAATAAATTATCACACAAATTTTATAATGTTTCTAAAAACTTCATTAATGGTGAATTATAAAGACTTGTCCGATCATTTAGAATATTTTCGTTATTCTTTATTGCTTTACCAATTTCTATAGCTTCTAAAAAATCTAATCTTGGTCCTTTAGTTTCTATATGTAAGATCTGATGATGCTAATGTTGCATAGAAACTGGTAATCAAAATAAAATAATTGTGAAACTTAAAACCAAGTATTTTCAATAATTAAAATGAATAATAAGTTTCACCATGTAAGAGCTGACACAATTAAAGAAATTATTTTTATTTTATTTATTACCCATTTCTGGGTGTGCCAATCTGCTTTATATAGTCCAGCTGGGGTCCTGCATTCTGATTTTTTTATTATTTTAAATGAAAGTTCTTTTAATTTTGAAGCAATTCGTAGTATTAAAAAGTCTTCATTTAATTGTTTTTAGTTTAACTGCATTTGATTTTTAATGTCAACATGATGTCCCGACGACATCTATTGCTATATCTTTCTCTCGCACAATCTCTATAGTAGGCAACGAGAGAAAGGTAGCCCTAATGTGACGTCACAATAACACTGACAACAAACCTCAAATATATCGCAAAGTAATTATTAAGAAATTGTTTTTTAATCTTAAATAAATAAATAAATATAAATATATCATCACAGCTTATGACCCATTGCTGGGTGCCAATCTGCTTATACACAGATATCGGTAATGATGAAATATTTGCACCGTGCGGGCGCTTACCAGGCGTCACCTCGCGGGCACTCATTGCTGGCGTGGAGAGTGCACCACAGGGATCAATTTCGTGCCATTTAAAATTGGAAATATTTGGTCGGGATCGAACCCGGTTCTCCAGCTTCGCGACCTGACACTCAGGCACGCGGCCACGAGACCTACAAAAAATAGAAAATACAGGAAGGAAACAATGACGTGATTGGTCAGTTTTATGGGCCTCCAGTTTTTATAGAGAGCATGTAAAACAAAAATTATTTCCAGATTTACTATCTAGGGGGTCAGTCTACCATCGGTTAAGCGTTGTACGCTTACTAAACACCCTGTATAATGAATAAATATAAAACATAATATAGATGACTTTAAAATATCTTTGACCCTAACAAACTATGTGTCTAAAGGCCTATATGTCTAAACCTGACACTCAGGCACGCGGCCACGAGACCTACAAAAAATAGAAAATACAGGGAGGGAACAATGACGTGATTGGTCAGTTTTATGGGTCTCCAGGTTTTATAGAGAGCATGTAAAACAAAAATTATTTCCAGATTTACTATCTATGGGGCCAGTTCTACCATCGGTTAAGCGTTGTACGCTTACTTAGCACCCTGTATAATGAATAAATATAAAACATTATATAGATGACTTTAAAATATCTTTAACCCTCACAAACTATGTGTCTAAAAGCATATATGTCTAAACCTGACACTCAGGCACGCGGCCACGAGACCTACAAAAAATAGAAAATACAGGGAGGAAACAATGACGTGATTGGTCAGTTTTATGGGCCTCCAGTTCTTATACAGAGCATGTAAAACAAAAATTATTTCCAGATTTACTATCTATGGGGTTAGTTCTACCATTGGTTAAGTGTTGTACACTTACTTAACACCCTGTATAATGAATAAATATAAAACATAATATAGATATTTTAACCCTAACAAACTATGTGTCTAAAAGCCTACATGTCTAAATAGCCAAGCATTCTCACATATTGTTATATTAATATGACAGAATTGTTGATATTTATTTAGTAAAGTACATGTACGTTTGTTATTGAAATAATTTAAAATTAATTTATTTACTACGTGTTTCCCAGTCAATCATAAAACGAAACAAACATATAATCTTGTATACTTTAATAATAGTTTATGATTCAGATTACAAAGGTTTATGTTTATATTAATCCTAAATACATCACAATTTTTTATATTGAAATTATAAATAAATCAATAAATATACCTATGGCTATTTATTGGACCAGTATCTTTACACATTTTTAATTTTTGAATAAATAGCGCCCAGGGACCCGAACCCTAACGAAACCGTAATCGAAAACCGCACCGATATTGGACTTTTTATGAATCCGTAACCGAAAACCGAAACCTGTATTTTATTTAAAAATAAATTCGTTCTGTAACCGAAAACATAAGCGAACCGAAATAATATCGGTACTAAAACCGTAAATTTAAAAATAGGTTTTTTTTATTAACCACATCTTTTCCGTAGAAATACTGTGCATGCCTTTGAATTAATAAAAAAATAATTTCTTATTTAAAAAAAAATAAGGCATTTTACTCTATTTTCAATTATTTTTTGCAATTATAATAAAATAAATTACTCATTTGTTGACATTTTTCAATCAATCAAAATTAAAATTAATATTAAAACTTAAAATTAAAAGACTAATAATTTACGAAACGTATTTAATTTTTGTTGCAAAAATAAACTTAGTACTTTAATGTGAAAACTTTAAAGGTACATTCACAAATGAAAATTAGGTTTAAATTTATGGCTTATACTTTAGATTTAAAGACTTTGGCTGCATATTATGTTATGACTTCATTCACACTTCAGAATTTAGGGTCTCTAAATCCAAATCATAAAGCTAAACATTGCAAGGTTCAAACTTTAGGTTTATGATTTAGTTTGACGTCACAAACTTCACCAATGGGAACGAGTCTGAAATGATATAGATATATACACCCATCTTTATTTAGTATCCACTTGGTGGATTCGGCTTTTTAAACAAATGCGAGAAGAACATGGAGACTGTCATAACTTAATTGCTGAAATATAATCAATAATGCCAAGCGAATGACAGTTTTCAGTCTTGTTGAGTACTGCTCTACCGATATTTTAATCTTGTGTTTGAAGCATTTACACAGATGTCTTAACATATCAAAACTAATTTTCAGGTAATTTAAACTTACATTTATGAATGACTTACTTAAACCTAAACAAAAACCGTAAACCTAATTTTCATTTGTGAATGCACCTTAACTCACAGTTACGTTTTGAACCGCGAATTTTATTTTTAAATCACACCTTAAAATAAAAGTACCTACCTAACTTTATACTTTTACTTAAAAAACCGTAACCGATATCCGAAACCGAATTTTTATTAAAGTAATAACCGTTAACCGTAACCGAACCCCAAAATTTTTCGGTCGAGTCCCTGATAGCACCCAAGTAATTATAATATAAAATCAATCAGTAGTACACCCATTAATACAAAACCTAGTCTATCTTTCCCTAAAGTACTGTCATCTAACTATAACTTAACATAATTAAAATTTATTCTAACTTAATTAAATTTAACAAAATAATATACATGTATATTGACCATTTATTTTACAATTATTATGAATGAAAGAATAATTCATTTGTTAAAAATAATAAAAATATTATTATTAGAATTTTAATTTTGCATGAAAACACTGAGAAACCGCAAATGAAACAAGAAAAATTTAGACATTTTTATCACATACATGTATTGCGGGCTGCCTGGACGCAGGAGTATAATATATAAATTATTGATATTTCATATAATTCGGAAATAAATATCGACATAATTGTTACTTTTGTACGTATTTTAAGAATTTTTATTTATCTTTAATTTTATGGACACTAAATAGATATATAAATATTGTAATTTTATTTTTATAACAAAAAAAAATCAATCTTTAACGATTTCAGAAATAATTTCTAATGATTATAAATGTTTATTTATATTTATAATCTAAAGAAATATTTATTCTCTAACAGTGAATAAAATTCCAATTCCAATTGCAATACAGGAATGCTGATAATAAAAATATGTAATATACGGTTTAATTTTTATATTCTGATAAATTAAATCAGTAAATTGCGCTACAGAAGTTATTATTATAGACTGCATTTATTCTTGTCAAGTATTATAGATAGATTTATCTAGTATTTTAATCTAATGTAATTATTGGTTTATTAATTAGTTCAACATGTGTGTGCATAAATTAATAACCTTAAAAGTTTTAATAAACATAATAAAAGCAACATAATAAACTACATAATAATTGAAAGTTTTAGTTTTATTTCAAACTGAAAAAAATACAAAATGTATTTTAACCACAAGAGTTACGCAGAATGCAATTTAGAGAAAATAGAAAAATCGAAAAATGTGACATATTAAAATTTTTTAATTAATAATTCTTACTGTTAGACAAAATTAGTTTTGTAAAGGAATTCCACCAGAAATAAATGATATTTCGTTTTAATGTAATGTATTGTTTCAACAAGGAACTACAGCTTATGCTTGTTTCCTAAATTTCAATTTGTTTTTAAATAAAATAAAATTGAGTGAATACTGAAGTCTTTAAAGCATATTTAGGTAGTAAATTAAAACCATACATCTTCTACATATTTTGAATGCAGCTTGGTTAGACAAATTTTTACCGAAGAGATTTTACTAATCGTCTTTGTATGGATATTCATAGTAAGCAAAGAATTTTTATAAATATAATTACATACAGCGACATCTACTTTAAGGTGGTTCTATCATGGATGCATTTACAATATACTGAATAAGATGGACCAAATAAATAAAAATAAAAAAAATCCAGGCAATGTTTCCGCTTAATACTAATATTTGACCATTAGCATCATCAGATCTTCCTTAACGTAGGTATAATTATAAATATATAAATATGTCTAAATTATATTAAATAAATATAAACGAAATGTCAATATGTCAATAAATGTTTTTTTAAAATAATTTTTGCTTTTTATTTTTTTGAAAAAAAATTTAAAAAAATTACACAGTTCAAAAAAATTAATATAAACAAATAAATTATCACACAAATTTTATAATGTTTCTAAAAACTTCATTAATGGTGAATTATTAAGACTTGTCCGTTCATTTAGAATATTTTCGTTATTCTTTATTGCTTTATCAATTTCTATTGCTTCTAAAAAATCTAATCTTGGTCCTTTAGTTTCTATATGTAAGATCTGATGATGCTAATGTTGTATAGAAACTGGTAATCAAAATAAAATAATTGTGAAACTTAAAACCAAGTATTCTCAATAATTAAAATGAATAATATGTTTCACCATGTAAGAGCTGACACAATTAAAGAAATTATTTTTATTTTATTTATTACCCATTTCTGGGTGTGCCAATCTGCTTTATATAGTCCAGCTGGGGTCCTGCATTCTGATTTTTTTATTATTTTAAATGAAAGTTCTTTTAATTTTGAAGCAATTCGTAGTATTAAAAAGTCTTCATTTAATTGTTTTTAGTTTAACTGCATTTGATTTTTAATGTCAACATGACGTCACGGCGACATTTATTGCTATATCTTTCTCTCGCACAAGCTCTATAGTAGGCAACGAGAGAAAGGTAGCCCTAATGTGACGTCACAAAGACATTGACAACAAACCTCAAATATATCGCAAAGTAATTATTAAGAAATTGTTTTTTCATCTTAAATAAATAAATAAATAAATAAATATAAATATATCATCACGGCTTATGACCCATTGCTGGGTGTGCCAATCTGCTTATACACAGGCACTCATTGCTGGCAAAGAATTTTTATAAATATAATTACATACAGCGACATCTACTTTAAGGTGGTTCTATCATGGATGCATTTACAATATACTGAATAAGATGGACCAAATAAATAAAAATAAAAAAAATCCAGGCAATGTTTCCGCTTAATACTAATATTTGACCGTGCCTAAAATGCACTTGATTTTTCCCCATTTAAATAACAATGGGTTTTGACATATTTTGGAATTTTATTTTTTGTCAAAGGCAATAAGACGTTTAAAAATCTACTTATTGTTGGAATGTATACTAGAGTGACCCGAGAATATGTGGACAAAATTTAAAGTCCCAATCAATATTCTTAAGACAGATAGCTTTTTTCGGCTTTTGTGTGATAGTTTAACCATATATAATTATGTTAAGAATATTAATAGGGACTTCAAATTTTATCCACATATTCTAGGATCATACAAGTATATATTTCAATATTCAGTGGATTTTTTAAACCTCCTATTGGCTCGGAAAAAATAAAATTCCAAAAGGTGTCAAAACCCCATGTTATTTAAATGGGAAAAATCAAGTGCATTTAGGCACGGTGAAATATTAATATTAAACGGAATCATTGCCAGCATAATTTTTATTTATTTCTTTGGAACCACTTTAGGGGGCGGCTCGGTTAAAATTCGACTTGACCCCTTTTAAGGTCCACCCTATTATACAAGTATTCAAAATTTTAAAAACGTTTACCACCTGTGAGCTCAAATTGACTAAATTGGCGTTATATTCATACAATAAAAGACAGATGTAATTAGAAAACTACTTAACAGTTCACAAGACAGTTTAAAAATGAAACTAAAAAAAATTACCTTCTACTTTTGTAGTAATTTTCTTTAAAATTTGAACAATATGATATTCTATGGAATTTTCGCATTTATTAAAAGAGCTTGAAAATATACTTAGGCCCATTCTTACCACCTTTTAGGTGACCAGTTAAAGTGACAGTTAATGCTAATGCTAATCAACAGTTATGTTGCAAAATTGTTCTTACCACCTTTGGTTAGAGCTATAGTGACGTGCCGCCAAAAAATTCCCACCGGAATTTGTTTTTTCCGCGGGAAAATTCCCGGAAATTCCCTCATCCGCGATTTTCGGGAAGAAATTTTGTTACATTGTTTCCCGGATTTTTTTTGGAAATACCCCGTGAATATAATTTTTGCAAATTTCCCGTAAATTTTAAAAGATTTTGGCCTTGATATTTGGTGATTATAAATAATTATTAAATATGTAACATTGTTCATTTTTTGAGTAATTTAAATTTCCTTCCAAATAAATTGTTATTCTGGTTAATTTATTTAAAGTAAATATAATACTTGTGAAATTTAGTACGATGCTTTTGAATTACATATTTAAGGGAGAGAGTTGAACCGAACCAAAACTTAAACCGAAACCGGAGTGAACCTGCTTATTTTAATGAACCTAAATCGGAACCTTAACCTTTTCTTAAATTATTCAAGAGCGAGAACCTAAACCGGATCGTAAATTTAAACCGGTTCAGAAAGTTATTTATATCTGTCACGTGTTCTACACCTACATGTAAGGTATATCTATTAATTCAATCAATATTATTATCATATTTGCTTAAAATCCATGTTTTAAGAAACGCAGTTCGCTGATAATAAATTAATATTGTGTTGATTTCATAGCTATGATAGAAATTCATTTGTATTAATAGAAACCTTGGAAACCATAATACTTTAAAATACAAAGAATTAACATTTAAGGCTCATTCACAGCTACGAAATTAAGAAATATAAATAAAATTATGAATAAGACGTTATGGTTGTTGTTCACAGCTTTGAAAATAAAACGTAAAGTAATGTCAGCTGTCATTTAGTAAATACATAATTCACAAGCACTAATATCAACTTTATACCTTTTAACGCACTGTACGTAATCATATATGTGACCCTTTTTCTTAATACGGTTTTTTTAATCATAATTAATTTTAAATTCTTTTTCCAGAATGTAAATTGACAGCTCAAATGACAGTTGTTATGCTTGTGCTTATGTTTGTGTAAAATATTTAACATTTGCAAATCCTTGTGCTTATGTCTTATGTTTATTTTTATTTTCGAGAGCTGTGAACATTTTCATAAGAACCTGTTGTTTATACCGTTATTTTTATTTTTATGTATAATTTTATTTTTATTTTCGTAGCTGTGAATGAGCCTTTACATTAAATTTTTGGTGTATATGTACTTTTTATTTATTTTGAAAAATCGTACTGTGAACCAATATTAAACCGGTTCATGAACCGGTTTTAAAGAAAAATATTCAACCGGAACAAAATATTGAACCAAAAACATAAGTTGAACCGTGTACCGAAACCGAATCTTTATATCTTGGGGTTCGAGTCCCTGATTTAAGGTTTTATGAATATTGCACCTTTACTTTATATAAGAAGTATGAAAATATATTGAACATTTAAAATATGGGGAATATTCTTTATTAGTTCTTACAGAGTCGCTCTACTCGTATGTATGACCGATAGTGCATAAATATATTGATACGAGTATATGTATGTATTTTTTTTACCATAATTTCACTGAAAAATAAAACTAAATAAACCGACCGTTAAAATTTTTATTCATATTTCAAATTCCTTGGGAAATTTCCCGAAGGATATATTCCTGGAAATTCCACAGGAAATTTATCAAAAAAAATCCGGGATTTTTTTTGGGAATTTTCCCGTATCTTTAAATTTCGGGAATTGACCCATCTCTAGTTAGAGTTAACTGGAAGTTAAAACTGTTGTTCGCATAGCTTCTAACCTTCACTTTAATTCTTAGCTAATGGTTAATAAACTGTCACTTTAACTAGAGATGGTAGGATCGGGCCTGAATGTTTTTTTAAATTTATTTTTTATGATATTTACAATTTAATTCTTTAACCCTAAACTATTAAAAATATTCTATTTTACTTTTACAGGGGATACAATTTGAAAAATTTAGAGCTGCATTTTTTGTTCAAAGAAAAAGGGGGATGTGAAGTTTTTTGAGTTCAAGGTCAAATACCTACACATTTTTTTCATAGAATGAGCAGTTGCAGGTTTAACGCCTTTTCATGTAAAGAAATAAATCAAAATTAATTTGATTAAAATAATTTCTCCGCTATATTTACATATAAAACGATAGGTACATAAAAAAAACTAAGGCAAAAAACAAGAAGTGTTATAATGTTACTGATACTGGGCTGGAAAAACGGAAATTTTTCTCTTAACATTTGGTAATAAGCTAACAGTTTACTGATGAAATTTAAGATAGTTTGAAAGTTGAAATACGGATACAGACAAACTAAATCTAAACACGTGACACGTGTACGCAAGTGCACATTTGTCATACGCGAAAATGTAACCGCACCACAACCGTCGATCTTGGACAGGGGTCGACAACCCAGCAATCGCGAGCTACCGGTAGCTCGCGTAGATACTTTCGGTAGCTCACAAGTATATCCCAAAAGAACTAAAAATAATAGAAATTTCCGTAAATTATCATGTTTCGTTGCACAATCAAACAGACCATCTTTGATTTGTCCTGATCTTAGTACATACATCATTAATAAATATTGGTAAAGGACGCAAATCCGTTATAATATATTGTCTTTTCTAACATTCTGTGATCTGGCAATTTATTTTTGTACATGAAAGAGGACAAACATGCAAGTTCACACCCTTTGAAAAAATGTAACTTTCAATTATTATAAGGTATTTGACCTTGAATAAAAAAAGTCTTTTTTGTAGATACCTTGCCTCACTAAGTATAGGTAGCTCACTCTCTGTTCAAATTTTTTTAAAGTAGCTCAACACATTGAAAAGTTTGGCAATCCCTGATCTAGGATCTAGCACGGTTAGCTTGCTTACGTAAAAGTTACCAAATCTTTCAATAACCGCCTTCCAAAAATACAACCGGTCACCGAAAAAGTAACCGCGGTTTAACATGGTTCAATTTCGGAATACAGTATTAAAGTACGAACTACAATACGTTGATATGTTGCGGGAAACGCGCGTTTTATTAATTATAAATATATTTTGTAATATTCTTGCTCATGTACACATTTTGATAATAAATAATACAAGCAACTGCAAAATTTGAAATTAGCCAGAGCTGCACTAAATTATATCCCCTGCTATTTTAATAAATTCATTTACTTAGGCCCGATCCTATCACCTCTACCTCTAGTTAAAATGACAGTTTATTAAACATTAGTTAAGAATTAAACTGAAGGTTTGAAGCGATGTGAACAACAGTGTCACTTTACTAGAGGTGGTAGGGGTAGGGACCGGGCCTTACGGAAACTTTTGTATGAGACTGTCATGAACATGATACAATAACTTTAATGCAATCCACACAATTCTTTTTATATCTAATCTAATTAATAAATAAATAAATAATCAATGGAACAATGAATGTTTACTAAGTAAGCAGAGCAGAAGTATTCCACTCATGACAACGACAACATAAACATTCCCACGTTGGTTGAGTATCTTCATTTCTGTTGTGTGTTGTGTTGTGTATCGCTTGGTTCTCGTTCTCATCCTTTTATCAGTAAATTAACAACTGTGTTCTTCGTTGTCTCACGCCATAAGTGTGTTATTGTGTTGAGCGCATGATATGTCATAGCGTCTCAGATAGCAAGATAACCCGCTATGATACTGGTGGGAACGGACGAAACGAAAATACTGATATGTACTACACCCGCAATGTAATTCAAACCACTACCGCACCGCCATCCATGAAATATTAGAATCAAATGAAATGGAAACTCAGACTCAACTAGAAGAGAGAAACTTATATGAGGTGGTTCAAACTGGATTGCATATATGACATTTTACATTGAGAATCCAGTTTACTTGGGTTAGAATCAACTTTATTTTTATTAAACTATATGTAAATATTTATTGATTAGTTTGCAAAAAATACAGGCTGTTATTTAAGTAAGCGTACAACGCTTAACTGATGGTACAACTAACATGGTTTTTTATAAGAACTGGGGCCCCATAAAACTGACCAATTACGTCATGGTTCAAAATTTAAAAAAAATAATGTGTTTTCTTGGAAAAAATGACACACCTGTCACAATTGACATATAAGATCATTGGCGTCGCGACGTATTTCACTCTTTCATAATGAAAAGCTACTTGTTTGTCAACACTGATTTTTGAAAAAATATACCCGTCTATTGGTGAATTTAATTGGCATTTTGATATTCAATAAAAGTAATTATGTACATGATCAGTTTTAAGGGCCGAGTATTGTGCGTTAGGTTTTTACTGGCATTTTTAGAGAAATATACCAAGCTAAGTAAGGTGTTCAATAACGGTCCCGCGTTACTAAACCACGCCTCATCGCAATTTAATGAGACGCGGGCAGACACGTGACTTTGACAAGTGCTTATAGGGCCCCACAACCCACAACATTGCCAAGTATGCAGTTTGTGTACCTTGCCTGTGTTGCCAAATCAATTTAAGCGTAAAATTAATAAATAAAATTGTAAAACAAATAGGGCTTCGATTTTGTAACTTTATATTCTGTCTGATTTTAAATTCTGTGGGAATTAGGTTTTCCCCACTACGAATTCTACTGCTCCAGACCAATAGAATTTAAAATCTGACGACAGAATTGACATTTCCCCAATTCTTTAGAATTTGTAGTGGGGAAAACCCAATTCTGACTGAATTTGAAATCAGACAGAATTTAAAATTACAAATTCGAGGCCCTGTTGTTTTATTTTTTGACAAATATTTTGGCGCGCTAAATTTGAGGAAACCATATCAGTTCATGTTGAACGCTCTATTTTTATAAAAATTAATTTAAAAATTAGGTTTAACGTCCCAGAAAATAAAACATGATCTTCATTAATAAATAACTAGTTTTACAATTTTATTTATTAATATTCCGCTTAAATTGATTTGGCAACACAGGCACCCTTGTGGGGCCCTACAAGCACTTGTCAAAGTCACGTGTCCGCCCGCGTCTCATTGGTCCGCAACGCCTATTCGGGACTTTAATTTTTTGATCGCGGTCCCGTGGTTGGGACTAGCCACGTCCAAAACAAAAATTATTGACAGATTTATTATCTATGGTGTTAGTTCTAAATGTTGTACGCGTATTTAAATAACACCCAGTATATTATTCATTGCAGTAAATAAATTCAATGAGATCTCACTACTAAAAATATTATATGAAAAAGTGCTAAGCTTTTCGACTATGTATACTAAAGACAGTAAATACACATAATAATACATGCATTTGTTTTGATGCGAAATGGCCAGCTAGGGGGAAAGGGGATTGATCCCCTATACGGAGTATTGTGGGTTGCATAATATTAATAAACACTAGTAGAATCAAAAAATGTTTTATTTATTTTTAAATAAAGTGGAATAGAATAGAAAATTAATAAAATAAAAATTACAACCATCATTTTCGTTTTCTGTAAAATACTTTTCCTTAAATAAGTTTAAAATAAAAAATGGTATTAAGATCGCTTCTTTTGAACTCAAATACGTGAATTATTCTACCTTTTGAATATAATAAACAGAGCAGTTTTTAATAAGAAACTAAAAAGTTATAGAGACAGTTATCCAAATACATGGGGGCGAATTATTACGGAAACAAACCGTTCCGAATTTGCAGAATATTCCGACGTTTGCAGAAAAAAAACGCTTTATGCAGGACGCCATTATAACAATTTATCGATAATGTAAAATAAATAACAAAACGTATAATAATAGCTCCTTCATTAGCTGTTATTTTTGGTAAATTCATTCTATATTTATATGAAATATCAATTATCATTAAATAGAAAATAATTAACTAATTCCTAATACTCAAAAACAATTAAATTGGTGTCGGCGGAAAAATGTATTAGTTTACGATTGAAATATTGTACACAGAACTAGAGAATTAGACAATAAAAATTTGTTACTTTTTTCGAAGTTAAAAAAGTTATTAGTTTTTAAAATATTCGAGTTTTAATTTAACATCTAGTTGTCCAAGTATACGGCTTCTAAATTACATAATGTACATATGTATATTTTTTGTATTTTTATACATGAAATAAAGCATTACATATTTCAAGTAAACCAGTGATGCTCACGTCAATGCAGTATGTACAAACAAACGACTGACGTTTGTTAGTGATACACTGATGCTTATGGTAGATTTCAACGGTAACGTATTTCGGTTCTCACTTTTTCGGTTATTGCATCCGAATTAAGCATTATTTCACGAAATAAAAATATGGAATTTTTATAAATTTATTTAAAAATAAGTATCAAATTTTAAACGTACAATTAGAGTAAAGTAAAATGTATGTATGTCGTTCAAATGTAAAGGCGTAGAGGTTGTTGTATGCAAACAAATACAACTACTAAAATATTTTGATCAGTACGTTGACATCAGTGTTTAGCATGTATTTGAACAAAATGTATAAGAATACTAATTAAAGAAGAAGATACAGCTATTGTTATTGTTTATATAAAACTGATAGGTACTTAAATTAGAGATGGGCGCGGGCCGTGATTTTGTCGGGTCACGATGGGTCACGACGTGACCCGCGTGATCGTGAATATAATTTAAATTTTGCGCCGTGATTGGACGTGAGCGTTAGGCACTAAAAAATTATCGTGCGTGATCAGGCGTGATTGAAATTTAATCGGGCGTGAGTACAAATTTTCTTGTATTTTTTATTTAAAAAATTGTCAATTTCCGTCTTTTACTTTACATTCTTGTTATTATTATGTCCAAATATGTCATCAACAGTATTTCTTTTTGCATAAAAATAGTGTTACTGTTGTACCCAAAATTGTATACACAGTTGCTCCGATTTCAATAAAGATATACAAATCTTTAAGCCCGTTGGACACGATCATAATTTTGTTAACAAATATGTTACCAAATTTATAATGATATTTGTGATGGATTAGAACAATCTATTTGTCCAATGAAACCAATCTGTTACCTAACTTATCAATTTTTTTAACAAATTTGATAACTTATGACTGTGTTAAACACGCTTAAATGTACATACAAACAATTACGTGACACGAACGTGACCGCCGGGCGTGAGTGCCAAAATAAAATCGTGAGCGTGCGTGATCGTGAACAAAAAAATTACTCACGCGCCAACCTCTAACTTAAATGTCTTCGAATTTACTCAGAGAAAAAATGAACAAACTTCAGTATTCATTTTACACTTAATAATTTAAAAAATGGTCAATCTAGACTATTTTTAATTTGTTTCTATAAACTTTCTGAGTCATTTATAAAATTGTTTAATAATGGCATTTGTTTCTGTTTATACAAAGAGGTTGTTAACCCATATTTACAGCTCATAAGTTTTGAATTCCGAAACACTGTTTCTGTTTTTGTTATTTATGGGTTTATGAAATTTGAACTCAGGCCTGACTTACGCAATTACTCGTATTTTAATTTTTCTAAAATATTCACATGTATGTAAGCATCTGCTGACTAATGTTGTTCACGTACAATCAAAATTTTCTTAATGAATTTTAAAATTTAACAATAACCTAGATAAATGATACCATTACTATTATAGTTTACGTGATTTTAAAATGTTTGTACACATAATGATTTATGAAACGTCAAATTCTGAGTAAATTTCTGCGAATTGTAAATATACAATTTATGTAAGTTTGTATTCAAGCTTTCTGTTTCTAGTGAATAGGTAAAACGTGAAATAATTCATAACTACTTCTGAAAATTCAATACAAGTACAAAACTGTTGGACACAGCATCATGACTCATATTGTCTTTTGCCAAGACTTAATTTAGTTTTCTAACCTATTATTACATTATGAGAAAAATACATACGACACATTTGTCATACGATGTGAAGCTCAATATCTACATTTTCAAAAAAAATATAATGTATAGGTAGGTACCTACGAAAAACTGAGTCATTTTTAAATAAGTAAATCAGTATTTTGTTACCCTTTTTTTTGGTAAAGTAACCACCTTTGCACTAATTTTGGTAATATGTAATTAATTATCGAAGGCGTTTATCGTATTCTGTCCAAAACTGTAAATCTGTAAAAAAAACACTCAGCTTTCGATTTCGTTCATTATTTGCAGATTTACAGATTTATAAAACAGACAGTTTTAAACAAAACACGGCCATAAAAGTAAATAAATAATCATTGTAACATTTTACATCGTGCTGGGTAAGACAATCTATTGAATGTGAGACCCACGTGACACCTCACCATTTCATATCTGAACTGTTTATAACACCAATAGTAATATTTGACTGGATGTATTGTATATATTTTGCGCAAAATATGAACAAATATACTTTCAAAATTACTATCTGTATAACCTTGAATTTATGGCCGCGTGAAGTCACAGTGGTCTCACAAAATCAGTATGCCATACGCGGTTTCTGACACGTTAGGCCGCACCCTACCCCATAACATTTGACATTGTTGAGTCCACATAGGTCTCACGCGGCCAGAACGGTTAAAAAGTGAGACCACGTTGGCACCACATGCACTTAAAATGTAAAGGCAACTGGGTCCTACATTATAGTAATAAATTTAAAAATAGGCCATTTATATTAAAACTAGACATTATAAAACTATATGATACGGATTATTAAAGTTATAAAAAAGTTATTAGTTTTTAAAATATTCGAATTTTTTAATGCAGTTACTGTATTCCAAATTCTTACTACTTTAAAACTTTCTGCTATCGTATATTTCCAATGGGGGATTTTTTATATAATTTCATCAGAAAATATAAGTAAAACTAAGACTATTGGTGAAAATCCGGTGAAAAAATTCCTATTAATAAGCGAGTTATGGTCCCCCGAAGTTTGGAAATATAGATGTGACGTCACGAATATAAGTTTTTATATAAAACTGTTTTAATCGTGGAACTAAAATGTTCTTGAAATTTATACTATTTTTAAATTATATTTATAAAAAACAAATTAATATTGTAACACTGTACAAGTCTACATGCTTTATAATTGCAAGTGTATCAAAATTATTAAGTTTAATTCAAAAAATTTATATTCAAATAAAAACTGTTTGAGAATTGCAGTACTGGACTGGTAGCCATGTGTCCGCTTTTTGAATTTGTCTACTTCCATTGGTAGTAGACTCCACCTCCTAACTCGGTATTCGTTATATATTTATAGGTGGTCTTTGAGTCGCCAATCAAAATAATATGTATGGATTTCATGAGTGACGAGCTGCTAAAACAAAAACCCCCTTATTTCCGAAGTATTTCAATTATATTATTTTATTTCTTTATTAATATTTATTATTAAGCATCTATTTTCACTATTTTTTACTAATGAAATAATTGAGTAGGCTTCCACAGTCTGAGTCGTGTAAACTGAGCCTCCCCCTCTTGTTGCTTAAACTCGGCCTCTAGCGTGGTTGACACATCGGGTAACCTTGTTTAAGACGGTACTATCCCCTTTGCTCCTGAAGATGCCCCATACGACTGCGGGCGAAACGTTGAGCTCTGACTCAAAATATGACATAGTCCATTCCCGGAAAACGAATATTTCTCATTTTTTACTAATTTCTCTTAATTCGATTAAGCTGTAATCCCCTATTACGTAACTCCACTGTTTGAGAATAAAATGAGGTTAACATCTACGTCATAGAATAAAATAAATTACTTTAAACATATCGGTACAGAAAATATTCTGATATATTTATTTATTTTACTTTATATTACATTATTGGGTGTGCCAATCCGCATTTTATTAGTACGTTTACTAGACGTCACCACACGGGCTCTCAAAAATTAATTATTCAATTCTAAATATATTTTTTTTCTCATGTTCACTGACCGGATGTTTGTATATCAGAATAATCTATAATTCACAATAGAATGATTACTATATGTTTATTTTGCGAACTAAACACCTTGTGTTTAAAAGACCGACCGAATACTACGAAGTCGAAGATATGTCAAGCTTCAAGAATAGGCGACACATATAACGACATAATATTTTCTCTGTTTCCGGCGCAGCAAAATTCCCCGTATCGCTGTGATTAGATTTTGGCGCGAAAATATATTTCAGTGATATTTTAAGAATGAATCGCGTAATACTTGTGAATCTTTCAAGAATTGTACTTTTTCACACTCATAAATAAATAAAAAAAACTAGTAGAATTGTTCAATTGCATCAGCCAAAAAGATTGAAAGATGTTAAAGTAGGTACTTAAAGTTTTTTATATGGCTTCCAAATACATCTGTCGTAAATATACATTAAATATTTTGCTTTGAAACAATAGTTTAGTTTAAATTTCATATTTTCACACTGCAGCTTAAAACCGGTATCATAGTTTTCTAATGGGGTTCTCTTCTAAACTGAAAACGATTTGTAGTGTCTTTTTTGTTATTCCTTAAGCAGTAATAATTTTTTTTTAATATTCTGTGACGTAGATATAGAAATGATTTTGTTCTCAAACTTCGCTAATAATTGGAGTCATATAAATTGAACTTTTTCAAATTATAAAAATATATAAATATGTTAAACTAACTCTTGTAGGCAATAATTAAAAATATGCGTGGATAATAAGCAATATAATAAAATAATTAATACCAAAACTATATATATTATAGTCCGTTCAGATTACCGCTAAAACCTATGTCATTCAACAAGTGTTATTTGGTTTACTTCCGTTGTTTTTTTTGTTGTTATTTTCTGCATTCTTATACTTGAAAATGGATTCCGTATTTTGAAAATGCGATAGCAAAAAATTGTAGATAGTGATAGTTTGAAATAGAGTTAAGATGCATTCACAAATAAAAATTAGGTTTAGATTTATGATTTATACTTTAGATTTAAATACTTTGGCCGCATATTATGTAATGACTCCATTCACACTTCAGAATTTAGGGTCTCTAAATCCAAATCATAAAGCTAAACATTGCAAGGTCCAAACTTTAGGTTTATGATTTAGTTTGACGTCATAAACTTCACCATTGAGAACGAGTCTGAAATGATATAGATATATACACCCATCTTTATTTAGTATCCACTTGGTGGATTCGGCTTTTTAAACAAATGCGAGAAGAACATGGAGACTGTCATAACATAATTGCTGAAATATAACCAATAATGCCAAGCGAATGACAGTTTCACGGCGCACAGATGTCTTGTTGAGTACTGCTCTACCGATATTTTAATCTTGTTTTTGAAGCATTTACACAGATCTCTGTACACATTAAAACTAATTAAGGTGCATTCACAAACGAAAATTAAGTTTATGGTTTTTGTTTAGGTTTAAGTAAGTCATTCATAAATGTAAGTTTAAATTAGTTTTGAAATGTACAGACATTTGTGTAAATGCTTCAAAAACAAGATTAAAATATCGGTAGAGCAATACTCAAGAAGACACCTTTGTGCCGTGAAACTGTCATTCGCTTGGCATTATTGGTTATATTTCTGCAATTAAGTTATGACAGTCTCCATCTTCTTCTTGTATTTGTTTAAAAAGCCGAATCCACCAAGTGAATAATAAATAAGGATGGGTGTATATATCTATATTATTTCAGGCTCGTTCTCATTGGTGAAGTTTGTGACGGCAAACTAAATCATAAACCTAAAGTTTGGACCTTGCAATGTTTAGCTTTATGATTTGGAATTAGAGACCCTAAATTCTCAAGTGAGAATGGAGTCATTACATAATATGCGGCCAAAGTCTTTAAATCTAAAGTATAATCCATAAATCTAAACCTAATTTTCATTTGTGAATGCACCTTAAGTCATTCGTAAATATAAGTTTAAATTACCTGAAAATTAGTTTTGATATGTGCAGACATCTATGTAAATGCTTCAAAGACAAGATTAAAATATCGGTAGAGCAGTACTTAACAAGATACCTGTGCGCCGTGAAACTATCATTCGCTTGGTATTATTGGTTATATTTCAGCAATTAAGTTATGACAGTCTCCATGTTCTTCTCGCATTTGTTTACAAAGCCGAATCCACCAAGTGGATACTAAATTGTGACGTCAAACTAAATCATAAACCTAAAGTTTGGACCTTGCAACGTCTAGCTTTTTGATTTGGATTTAGAGACCCTAAATTATGAAGTGTGAATGCAGTCATTATATATTATGCGGTCAAAGTCTTTAAATCTAAAGTATAAACCATAAATCTAAACCTAATTTTCATTTGTGAATGCACCTTAATATTTTCACGAAATGAGCGCTGCAAAGTAGGTATTTTGATTCGTTCTTTTATAGCCATGGCATCAATAAAAACTGCTATCACCCTGTGAAGGGTCATATTCAGTTCTTCTATTCTCAAAATCTGCGAATTCTAAGGAATCCTCAATTTCACTCCTACTTTCCTATGTGCCGTTGTCATCCGATTCTAAATCAAGTTTTCTGCAATATTTCAGAGTATTTCCTTTTATAGTCATGGTCGTGGAAAACGAAGTCCCAGCTGGTTAGTATCATTTTCGCCACAAAGTTACTATGAAGCACTTCATATCAACATAGAAATTAGATACCAGTATACTATTATATATTAAGCATTTTTACATTTCCGTTTTTCTTTGTACGAGTACACCATTTCTCTGATATTGAAACAAATTCCATAAATCTGACTGAAAAATATTGCACATGTACATATTAGTAATAATAGTGCAGTATCAATAATGTCAAGAAGTGGATAGATTTCCCAGAAGAGTTACAAATAGAAAATTTCGTGCCTGCGCGAGATTCATTCAAAAGAGCGCTCAGTTTCTAAGAAATGATACGTAACCTTACAAATATTGTGTGCAGAATAATATACTAAAGATAATTTATTTATTTTTAGCATAGTTTAAAAGGTATGTTCAAAGAAAAATAAATAATTATATAAAACTTGTTATACATATATTTCTAAAATTTGTAAGATAATTTATAGGTTTAAATGATTCCTAAAATACTTAAAAAAAACTTAATTTTTTGGGGTTTTATATTTTTTTTTTTAAATTAAAAAATACTATCGGGTGAGGCGTTAGGGGTGAACATATAGGTATTTAACATGGAATTTTAGTTTTATGCAATTTCTTGCCCTCCTATTCCTTTTACGATAAAAACTATAAAGTGCAAAGTTGTTCAGAATTAAAAGTTACACACATATACAGGGCGTTCTGTAAGTAATGTGTCATAATTCAAGGTATGATAAAGGGAACTGAACGAAGTTATAATCTGAAATCTATTCTGGGGCTCGATTTTGTAATTTTAAATTCTGTCTGATTTCAAATTCTGTCAGAATTGGGTTTTCCCCACTACGAATTCTACTGCTCCAGACCAGTAGAATTTCAAATCTGACAGAAATGAGATTTCCCCCATTCTTTCTTCGGATAGATTTTAAATTCTACTGGCCTGCAGTAGTAGAATGCGTATAGTGTGCAAAACCCAATTCTGACAGAATTTGAAATCTGACAGAATTTAATGTTACAAAATCGAGGCTCTGTACATTCTGTCAAGTTGTAAAAGTTGTGGGATTCTAAAGTCGACCAATTACGAGCTTCTTAATAAATTAAAATCTAAAAATCAAGTTGTTCCAAAAAACAATATTTGTTGGTTGTCATAAATGACGATAAATTTGCAATAAGTGGCGTAGTACTTAGATATTTAGAAATGCTTTTTACTTTCGTAGTCAAGAATACACCAACATGCATTTGGTTCACGGAGAAGTGCTCCAAAACAATCGCCAAAATGTCTTATCTGATTTCAACTTTCAAAAATGACAGTATTGCTGTTTTCACTCAAACTACTATAATTTTTAAATAATTCATTTGCGCTCTAAACACACACAAAATTTTTTCTACAGTCGTCACAATGGGGTTCTCCGCCATAACAAAAAATAATAAAATGTACACTTTGTACTTAAGTACTATTCGATAAACAACGATTATATTTAATTTTAATTTATCGTTATTTTCCATTCTTCTTGAGCTATTCCTTCTATCTAATCTAAGCATTTTATACTTTCGTTTTTGTAAATGAATGCCCTATTTTATTTTCACAGCAGTGCGGCATTTTGTTTGGTAATGCAATATACCGACAGAGCAGTTATATATGTCAGATTGATTTGTGAAGGTGGTAAATGTGTAACTACAGTGCCATGAGTTCCTGACTAAACGTTGACATTTCTCAACATTGTATAATTAGAGATTTGGACAGCGAGCGTTTTTTCTACTTTGTCGCGCATGAGCGGCAAAAAGAGACATTTTGCGCAAATGGCTACTTTGTATACAGACCGTAGAAAAACAATATTATGTTATTTATGTTTGTCAATTTTTTGTAAAAAGTAAATTAAATAATGAATTTTTATTCGAATGAGACACATGTCTTTAGATTGACGTTTAATGTTTATAAATAATTTATAACCTGAAAAAATAGAACAAGTGTCATGGCTCTTGCATGCATATACCTGTACTTATTTAGAATCTATAAAATTAATTTCACAAATAAAAAAAATTAATAAACTGCGTGATAACACATTTTCAATATTCTTAGCTATAACAATTTTGTTTACCGGTACATAAAAGATTAAATTGAGAAACGCAATATGTTTTTCCATTTAAAGTTCTGTTGTGTAACGCGCAATATTGTTTCCCATAAAATATATAGAAGTAAGAATGATTATTCACATCTCAAAAAATCTTGAAACATGGTTTATAATTGATGATAATTACTGCAAGTTCGATAAAGATTAGGAATAAAATGATCTTTTTGTTCTCGAGTTGCACTTTGTTCGAAAAATTTCTCAAACATGTGTTGAAAATATGAAAATCCAAATAATCTAGCAAGTAGCAGTCCAACTTGAAATGTCACGTGAGGCAAGACTGAAGAAAACTGAAATAATTTTAATAATTGCCAACGTATTCACCGTAGTAACAGCAGGTGTCTATTTTTAAAGTGCAGACAGATTTTTTTATGTTATTTCTGACAAATCGTATCCATTATTTGGATTGCAAGATATGATATAAATTTTGGATTCTATTATTTGCAGTTGAATAAAACTTGTTTTTGTGTGATTCTGGCTTACAAATATAAATTTATGATTCATGTTTAGGTAAATACTACAGGTTGTTCTTGTAAACTGAAATAAACTGGATAAAAATAAACAAATTTACAACATGTAATTTCTGTTTGCGTATTTAACAAATAATACATTGTTTCAAATCAGGCTTGATCGTAAAAAAACATTTATTATTTGTTTGAATATTTGTGTTTCAAATTTATCTATATCATTAAACAAAAAATAGCTCATGTCAATATCTAACAGGATCCGTATATAAATGAGGATTATATTTCATCATACTTAAAAAATACAATAAACGTCCAAAAATTTTGAGGATTTCGAAGGCCACTTTTGGGATCTTGGAAACTATGAGATACGACTTCGGTTAACTGGGACATGTGGTGCGCCTTTGGGGCAGGGGGGGGGGTGCATCTTAGATGTGCTTTTGTTTTCCCACAGTTTCTCATAGGATATTAGATAATGGCGGAAAACTGAACTTCTATAGGTAAATTTTCGAATTATAACACAAACTTACATTTTTTTATATGGAATCCATATTTGAAAATACTTAATTTTTCTCTTTCGATTGGTGTAAGTGTTTTGAATAATTTTTTAGATCATTCTGGTATACCCATTTACGTATATTTGAAAATATAGAGTTAAAATTATATAGGGGATTAAAGCTCAATCGAATTAAGGGAAATTAGTAAAAAATAGTGAAAGTAGATGCTTAATGAATATTAATAAAGAAATTAAATGATATTGAAATACTTCGGAAATAAGGGGTTTTTTGTTTTAGCAGCTCGTCACTCATATGAAATCCATATATATTATTTTAATTGGTGACTCAAAGACCGCCTATAATAGTATATTAAAGAACGTGTTTTATAAGACATGTTTTTTTCGCACGCGTCAAAATTTAGAAAACGAGCGTTAGCGAGTTTTCTAATTGACAAGTGCGAAAGAAAGTCTTATAAAATGAGTTCTTTATACTATTTTTTATATTTTGCGCGTTCTACAATAACATTTACTTATATTTGCAACCATTTGTACATTTTCGACCTATGGTTTTAAAATCTTAAATCTACACTCTTCAAACTACTTAAATATAAATTTTCAGAATTTTAAATTTTTTGAAAATTTTCACCCTTTTTTAAACCACACCATCCTCATACCCAAAAATGGGTGTGTGGTACACCTTCAACGACCTCACCAGTAAATTCCTCGTACCAAAAAACATAAGTATACCAATTTTCATCAAAATATTCCAACGGATACATTAATTATTAAACATTCCTTAAAATTGTCAAAAACTAAAAAAATCGCAAGGGGTACACCTTAGATATTTTGCGATTTTTGGTCATTTTCAGACTTTTCCTTCTGGCGATTGTAATAGTTGTTCAAAAATTATGAAAATTGGTATGCTTATGTAATTTTGCTCGTAGAATCTAATGGTGATATCGCCAGCGGTGTATAATTGACCATTTTTGGGATATGACCCAAAAATGGGCATTTTTGAGCAAAGTTTTGAGGCCGAATATCTCGGACACGAAAAGAGATATCGACCTGTGGTTTTAAAATCTTAAATCTACACCCTTCAAACTACTTAAATACAAATTTTCAGAATTTTAAATTTTTTAAAAATTTTCACCCTTTTTTAAACCACACCATCCTCATAGGTGCGTGAACTTGACACATAAAGTGTGGGTGCAAATTCTGAAATTTTGCAAATATTTTGCACCCAATTTGCACCTATTTGCACCCTACAATTTTTTAAACTACCTTCATTAGTTCAAAAGTTATAAACAATTTAAAAAAATTGTGCCAACTTCACGCCAGCACAAAAAAATATTCGGAATCAAAATTTTTATTTACCAATAATTTGCACCCAATTTGCACCCATTTGCACCATAAAAAAATTTTTGTTATCTTTTTAAACAATAAAGTTATTAACACTTATTTTTTTAATTGCCAGCACAAAAAGTGTTCAAATTTGATAATTTTTTAAATGGAATAATTAGCACCCAGTACAACAAAATTTGCACCCTAAAAATTATTTCCCTATCTTTATTATTTCTAAAGTTATAGACAATTACATTATTTTTCTGATAACTTCCCACGAATGTAATTACAATGCATCAAAGTCATTAATTATGGATTGTTATGAGGGTGCAAATTACGAAATTTATTTATTATTATTAACTAGGGTAGGATACAATTTGCACCCTAAAGATAATGTCATTTCAACCTGTATTTATTTAAATAATAACGTTCAAACGTAGAAGTATAAAATACATCGGTATATATTGCAACAATGCCATTTATTATGGATTGTTATGAGGGTGCAAATTACGATATTTATTTATTATTATTAACTAGGGTAGGATACAATTTGCACCCTAAAGATAATGTCATTTCAACCTGTATTTATTTAAATAATAACGTTTAAACGTAGGAGTATAAATTACATCGGTAGAGTAAAATCCGCTTCTATTAAATTACAACCCATTCAATTTTTATGTGAGCGTTATTATTTACCATAGACAATAAATACACTACGTATATAGATTGGGAACTCTACCGTTGTCATGGGAGTTTACAAATTCAGCGATATAATTTAATATAAATATTGTGTCTGACCTTGAACCCTATTAATAATTTAAATAAATACATATTGAAATGTTATTTTTAGGGTGCAATTTGTATCCTACCCTAGTTAATAAAAATAAATAAATTGCGTAATTTACACCCTCATAACAATCCATAATAAATAGCATTGTTGCAATATATACCGATGTATTTTATACTTCTACGTTTGAACGTTGTTATTTAAGTAAATACAGGTTGAAATGACATTATCTTTAGGGTGCAAATTGTATCCTACCCTAGTTAATAATAATAAATAAATTTTGTAATTTGCACCCTCATAACAATCCATAATAAATGGCATTGTTGCAATATATACCGATGTATTTTATACTTCTACGTTTGAACGTTATTATTTAAATAAAAACAGGTTGAAATAACAATATCTTTAGGCTGCAAATTATAACCTGCCCTAGTTAATAATAATAAATAAATATCGTAATTTGCACCCTCATAACAATCCATAATAAATGGCATTGTTGCAATATATACCGATGTATTTTATACTTCAACGTTTGAACGTTATTATTTAAATAAATACAGGTTGAAATGACATTATCTTTAGGGTGCAAATTGTATCCTACCCTAATTAATAATAATAAATAAATTTTGTAATTTGCACCCTCATAACAATCCATAATAAATGGCATTGTTCCAATATATACCGATGTATTTTATACTTCTACGTTTGAACGATATTATTTAATTAAGTACAGGTTGAAATGACATTATCTTTAAGGTGCAAATTGTACCCTACCCTAGTTAATAATAATAAATAAATTTTGTAATTTGCACCCTCATAACAATCCATAATAAATGGCACTGTTGCAATATATACCGATGTATTTTATACTTCTACGTTTGAACGTTATTATTTAAATAAATACAGGTTGAAATAACAATATCTTTAGGCCGCAAATTATAACCTGCCCTAGTTAATAATAATAAATAAATATCGTAATTTGCACCCTCATAACAATCCATAATAAATGGCATTGTTGCAATATATACCGATGTATTTTATACTTCAACGTTTGAACGTTATTATTTAAATAAATACAGGTTGAAATGACATTATCTTTAAGGTGCAAATTGTATCCTACCCTAGTTAATAATAATAAATAAATTTCGTAATTTGCACCCTCATAACAATTCATAATAAATGGCATTTTTGCAATATATACCGATGTATTTTATACTTCAACGTTTGAACGTTATTATTTAAATAAATACAGGTTGAAATGACATTATCTTTAGGGTGCAAATTGTATCCTACCCTAATTAATAATAATAAATAAATTTCGTAATTTGCACCCTCATAACAATCCATAATAAATGGCATTGTTCCAATATATACCGATGTATTTTATACTTCTACGTTTGAACGTTATTATTTAAATAAGTACAGGTTGAAATGACATTATCTTTAAGGTGCAAATTGTACCCTACCCTAGTTAATAATAATAAATAAATTTTGTAATTTGCACCCTCATAACAATCCATAATAAATGGCACTGTTGCAATATATACCGATGTATTTTATACTTCTACGTTTGAACGTTATTATTTAAATAAATACAGGTTGAAATAACAATATCTTTAGGCCGCAAATTATAACCTGCCCTAGTTAATAATAATAAATAAATATCGTAATTTGCACCCTCATAACAATCCATAATAAATGGCATTGTTGCAATATATACCGATGTAAATTATACTCTTACGGTTGAACATTATTATTTAAATACAGGTTGAAATGACATTATCTTTAGGGTGCAAATTGTATCCTACCCTAATTAATAATAATAAAAAAAATTCGTAATTTGCACCCTCATAACAATCCATAATAAATGGCATTGTTCCAATATATACCGATGTATTTTATACTTCTACGTTTGAACGTTATTATTTAATTAAGTACAGGTTGAAATGACATTATCTTTAGGGTGCAAATTGTATCCTACCCTAATTAATAATAATAAATAAATTTCGTAATTTGCACCCTCATAACAATCCATAATAAATGGCATTGTTCCAATATATACCGATGTATTTTATACTTCTACGTTTGAACGTTATTATTTAAATAAGTACAGGTTGAAATGACATTATCTTTAAGGTGCAAATTGTACCCTACCCTAGTTAATAATAATAAATAAATTTTGTAATTTGCACCCTCATAACAATCCATAATAAATGGCACTGTTGCAATATATACCGATGTATTTTATACTTCTACGTTTGAACGTTATTATTTAAATAAATACAGGTTGAAATAACAATATCTTTAGGCCGCAAATTATAACCTGCCCTAGTTAATAATAATAAATAAATATCGTAATTTGCACCCTCATAACAATCCATAATAAATGGCATTGTTGCAATATATGCCGATGTATTTTATACTTCTACGTTTGAACGTTATTATTTAAATAAGTACAGGTTGAAATGGCATTATCTTCAAGGTGCAAATTGTACCCTACCCTAGTTAATAATAATAAATAAATTTTGTAATTTACACCCTCATAACAATCCATAATAAATGGCACTGTTGCAATATATACCGATGTATTTTATACTTCTACGTTTGGACGTTATTATTTAAATAAATACTGGTTGAAATAACAATATCTTTAGGCCGCAAATTATAACCTGCCCTAGTTAATAATAATAAATAAATATCGTAATTTGCACCCTCATAACAATCCATAATAAATGGCATTGTTGCAATATATACCGATGTATTTTATACTTCTACGTTTGAACGTTATTATTTAAATAAGTACAGGTTGAAATGACATTATCTTTAAGGTGCAAATTGTACCCTACCCTAGTTAATAATAATAAATAAATTTTGTAATTTGCACCCTCATAACAATCCATAATAAATGGCACTGTTGCAATATATACCGATGTATTTTATACTTCTACGTTTGAACGTTATTATTTAAATAAATACAGGTTGAAATAACAATATCTTTAGGCCGCAAATTATAACCTGCCCTAGTTAATAATAATAAATAAATATCGTAAATTGCACCCTCATAACAATCCATAATAAATGGCATTGTTGCAATATATACCGATGTATTTTATACTTCTACGTTTGAACGTTATTATTTAAATAAGTACAGGTTGAAATGACATTATCTTTAAGGTGCAAATTGTACCCTACCCTAGTTAATAATAATAAATAAATTTTGTAATTTGCACCCTCATAACAATCCATAATAAATGGCACTGTTGCAATATATACCGATGTATTTTATACTTCTACGTTTGAACGTTATTATTTAAATAAATACAGGTTGAAATAACAATATCTTTAGGCCGCAAATTATAACCTGCCCTAGTTAATAATAATAAATAAATATCGTAATTTGCACCCTCATAACAATCCATAATAAATGGCATTGTTGCAATATATACCGATGTATTTTATACTTCAACGTTTGAACGTTATTATTTAAATAAATACAGGTTGAAATGACATTATCTTTAAGGTGCAAATTGTATCCTACCCTAGTTAATAATAATAAATAAATTTCGTAATTTGCACCCTCATAACAATTCATAATAAATGGCATTTTTGCAATATATACCGATGTATTTTATACTTCAACGTTTGAACGTTATTATTTAAATAAATACAGGTTGAAATGACATTATCTTTAGGGTGCAAATTGTATCCTACCCTAATTAATAATAATAAATAAATTTCGTAATTTGCACCCTCATAACAATCCATAATAAATGGCATTGTTCCAATATATACCGATGTATTTTATACTTCTACGTTTGAACGTTATTATTTAAATAAGTACAGGTTGAAATGACATTATCTTTAAGGTGCAAATTGTACCCTACCCTAGTTAATAATAATAAATAAATTTTGTAATTTGCACCCTCATAACAATCCATAATAAATGGCACTGTTGCAATATATACCGATGTATTTTATACTTCTACGTTTGAACGTTATTATTTAAATAAATACAGGTTGAAATAACAATATCTTTAGGCCGCAAATTATAACCTGCCCTAGTTAATAATAATAAATAAATATCGTAATTTGCACCCTCATAACAATCCATAATAAATGGCATTGTTGCAATATATACCGATGTAAATTATACTCTTACGGTTGAACATTATTATTTAAATACAGGTTGAAATGACATTATCTTTAGGGTGCAAATTGTATCCTACCCTAATTAATAATAATAAAAAAAATTCGTAATTTGCACCCTCATAACAATCCATAATAAATGGCATTGTTCCAATATATACCGATGTATTTTATACTTCTACGTTTGAACGTTATTATTTAATTAAGTACAGGTTGAAATGACATTATCTTTAGGGTGCAAATTGTATCCTACCCTAATTAATAATAATAAATAAATTTCGTAATTTGCACCCTCATAACAATCCATAATAAATGGCATTGTTCCAATATATACCGATGTATTTTATACTTCTACGTTTGAACGTTATTATTTAAATAAGTACAGGTTGAAATGACATTATCTTTAAGGTGCAAATTGTACCCTACCCTAGTTAATAATAATAAATAAATTTTGTAATTTGCACCCTCATAACAATCCATAATAAATGGCACTGTTGCAATATATACCGATGTATTTTATACTTCTACGTTTGAACGTTATTATTTAAATAAATACAGGTTGAAATAACAATATCTTTAGGCCGCAAATTATAACCTGCCCTAGTTAATAATAATAAATAAATATCGTAATTTGCACCCTCATAACAATCCATAATAAATGGCATTGTTGCAATATATGCCGATGTATTTTATACTTCTACGTTTGAACGTTATTATTTAAATAAGTACAGGTTGAAATGGCATTATCTTCAAGGTGCAAATTGTACCCTACCCTAGTTAATAATAATAAATAAATTTTGTAATTTACACCCTCATAACAATCCATAATAAATGGCACTGTTGCAATATATACCGATGTATTTTATACTTCTACGTTTGGACGTTATTATTTAAATAAATACTGGTTGAAATAACAATATCTTTAGGCCGCAAATTATAACCTGCCCTAGTTAATAATAATAAATAAATATCGTAATTTGCACCCTCATAACAATCCATAATAAATGGCATTGTTGCAATATATACCGATGTATTTTATACTTCTACGTTTGAACGTTATTATTTAAATAAGTACAGGTTGAAATGACATTATCTTTAAGGTGCAAATTGTACCCTACCCTAGTTAATAATAATAAATAAATTTTGTAATTTGCACCCTCATAACAATCCATAATAAATGGCACTGTTGCAATATATACCGATGTATTTTATACTTCTACGTTTGAACGTTATTATTTAAATAAATACAGGTTGAAATAACAATATCTTTAGGCCGCAAATTATAACCTGCCCTAGTTAATAATAATAAATAAATATCGTAAATTGCACCCTCATAACAATCCATAATAAATGGCATTGTTGCAATATATACCGATGTATTTTATACTTCTACGTTTGAACGTTATTATTTAAATAAGTACAGGTTGAAATGACATTATCTTTAAGGTGCAAATTGTACCCTACCCTAGTTAATAATAATAAATAAATTTTGTAATTTGCACCCTCATAACAATCCATAATAAATGGCATTGTTCCAATATATACCGATGTATTTTATACTTCTACGTTTGAACGTTATTATTTAAATAAATACAGGTTGAAATGACATTATCTTTAAGGTGCAAATTGTACCCTACCCTAGTTAATAATAATAAATAAATTTTGTAATTTGCACCCTCATAACAATCCATAATAAATGGCACTGTTGCAATATATACCGATGTATTTTATACTTCTACGTTTGAACGTTATTATTTAAATAAATACAGGTTGAAATAACAATATCTTTAGGCCGCAAATTATAACCTGCCCTAGTTAATAATAATAAATAAATATCGTAATTTGCACCCTCATAACAAACCATAATAAATGGCATTGTTGCAATATATACCGATGTATTTTATACTTCTACGTTTGAACGTAATTATTTAAATAAATACAGGTTGAAATGACATTATCTTTAGGGTGCAAATTGTATCCTACCCTAGTTAATAATAATAAATAAATATCGTAATTTGCACCCTCATAACAATCCATAATAAATGGCATTGTTGCAATATATACCGATGTATTTTATACTTCTACGTTTGAACGTTATTATTTAAATAAATACAGGTTGAAATGACATTATCTTTAGGGTGCAAATTGTATCCTACCCTAGTTAATAATAATAAATAAATTTCGTAATTTGCACCCTCATAACAATCCATAATTAATGACTTTGATGCATTGTAATTACATTCGTGGGAAGTTATCAGAAAAATAATGTAATTGTCTATAACTTTAGAAATAATAAAGATAGGGAAATAATTTTTAGGGTGCAAATTTTGTTGTACTGGGTGCTAATTATTCCATTTAAAAAATTATCAAATTTGAACACTTTTTGTGCTGGCAATTAAAAAAATAAGTGTTAATAACTTTATTGTTTAAAAAGATAACAAAAATTTTTTTATGGTGCAAATGGGTGCAAATTGGGTGCAAATTATTGGTAAATAAAAATTTTGATTCCGAATATTTTTTTGTGCTGGCGTGAAGTTGGCACAATTTTTTTAAATTGTTTATAACTTTTGAACTAATGAAGGTAGTTTAAAAAATTGTAGGGTGCAAATAGGTGCAAATTGGGTGCAAAATATTTGCAAAATTTCAGAATTTGCACCCACACTTTATGTGCCAAGTTCACGCACCTCATCCTCATACCCAAAAATGGGTGTGTGGTACACCTTCAACGACCTCACCAGTAAATTCCTCGTACCAAAAAACATAAGTATACCAATTTTCATCAAAATATTCCAACGGATACATTAATTATTAAACATTCCTTAAAATTGTCAAAAACTAAAAAAATCGCAAGGGGTACACCTTAGATTTTTTGCGATTTTTGGTCATTTTCAGACTTTTCCTTCTGGCGATTGTAATAGTTGTTCAAAAATTATGAAAATTGGTATGCTTATGTAATTTTGCTCGTAGAATCTAATGGTGATATCGCCAGCGGTGTATAATTGACCATTTTTAGGATATGACCCAAAAATGGGCATTTTTGAGCAAAGTTTTGAGGCCGAATATCTCGGACACGAAAAGAGATATCGACCTGTGGTTTTAAAATCTTAAATCTACACCCTTCAAACTACTTAAATACAAATTTTCAGAATTTTTAATTTTTTAAAAATTTTCACCCTTTTTTAAACCACACCATCCTCATACCCACAAATGGGTGTGTGGTACACCTTCAACGACCTCACCAGTAAATTCCTCGTACCAAAAAACATAAGTATACCAATTTTCATCAAAATATTCCAACGGATACATTAATTATTAAACATTCCTTAAAATTGTCAAAAACTAAAAAAATCGCAAGGGGTACACCTTAGATTTTTTGCGATTTTTGGTCATTTTCAGACTTTTCCTTCTGGCGATTGTAATAGTTGTTCAAAAATTATGAAAATTGGTATGCTTATGTAATTTTGCTCGTAGAATCTAATGGTGATATCGCCAGCGGTGTATAATTGACCATTTTTGGGATATGACCCAAAAATGGGCATTTTTAAGCAAAGTTTTGAGGCCGAATATCTCGGACACGAAAAGAGATATCGACCTGTGGTTTTAAAATCTTAAATCTACACCCTTCAAACTACTTAAATACAAATTTTCAGAATTTTTAATTTTTTGAAAATTTTCACCCTTTTTTAAACCACACCATCCTCATACCCAAAAATGGGTGTGTGGTACACCTTCAACGACCTCACCAGTAAATTCCTCGTACCAAAAAACATAAGTATACCAATTTTCATCAAAATATTCCAACGGATACATTAATTATTAAACATTCCTTAAAATTGTCAAAAACTAAAAAAATCGCAAGGGGTACACCTTAGATTTTTGCGATTTTTGGTCATTTTCAGGACTTTTCCTTCTGGAGATTGTAATAGTTGTTCAAAAATTATGAAAATTGGTATGCTTATGTAATTTTGCTCGTAGAATCTAATGGTGATATCGCCAGCGGTGTATAATTGACCATTTTTGGGATATGACCCAAACATGGGCATTTTTGAGCAAAGTTTTGAGGCCGAATATCTCGGACATGAAAAGAGATATCGACCTGTGGTTTTAAAATCTTAAATCTACACCCTTCAAACTACTTAAATACAAATTTTCAGAATTTTTAATTTTTTAAAAATTTTCACCCTTTTTTAAACCACACCATCCTCATACCCAAAAATGGGTGTGTGGTACACCTTCAACGACCTCACCAGTAAATTCCTCGTACCAAAAAACATAAGTATACCAATTTTCATCAAAATATTCCAACGGATACATTAATTATTAAACATTCCTTAAAATTGTCAAAAACTAAAAAAATCGCAAGGGGTACACCTTAGATTTTTTGCGATTTTTGGTCATTTTCAGACTTTTCCTTCTGGAGATTGTAATAGTTTAGATGAAATTATATTTAAAAAATGGTGGAATCCCCTATTATGAAACAGCGTAGGAATGAAATAAGTTATTTAAGTAAAATAAAATACTATTTTACAAACTAATAATATTACTGACATAAAAAATTAAGATTTTAATAACCCTTATACCAAATCGAAAGAGAAAAAATTAATTATTATTTTAGAGTAAAAATAAAATATGGATTCCATTTATTTTAGTATACTACTGGATAGACAAATGAGAATTTATGTCAAAACAAAAGTTTATCTGAAATGGCCTCCCAAAGGCGCACCACATGTCCCATTTAACCGTTTCCGAGATCCGAATGGTGGCCTTCGAAATCCGGACACCCTGTATAATTTCATCATTCAGTTGAGACATTTAAAAACACGGCTAATTGCAACAAGTACATCGTGGTCCACCTACTCGAAAACATATTTTTTTACAAAATAGAAAATATACATAAAGTCTGTCGACAAGAATAATATATCATATCAGCAGCCTCGCGCAAAATAGTCGACTTCTCGTTGTTATATTAATAACTTGAAGTATATTTACCGCGTCGGCCAAAAATAAATATCATTTCGTATGCAAATTGTATATATCTAGAAGCTTTTATTGTTGTTAGTTTTGTAAATTCAATAAAATGATAAGTACATGATATGAGATCCAGTGTGAAGTAATAATCAATTTTTTATCAGTGTACTAATAATTTCATGTAAAAAATAAATTGGGCTTTAAGATGACACTGAATATTGCGTGTTTATTTATTTTATTCCGCGATAAGAAAAATAAATTTGTTGTTATTATTTAAGAGATAATCCGGCATCCGGTGTGTTGTAGACAATATCGTAATGGTTGTTTTTATTTCTTCCAAATTCATTTTCGACTTCTTTTTTTATTTAAGAATCAGGGTACATCAACAGCTAGGGTTATTAGTACCCGGTACAGTAATTAATAACAATAATTATTATTTATAATACATTTATGTGTCTTTGAGGATGTTGATGTCATGACAGAATTTTATGGTGTTATTTAATTTGTCAATTTGGTTCCTAAATTTTCTTCCATTGTTCGAGATATGTTGTTTTGCATTCTGTATATCTTGTATTTAGCGATGCACGCGAGGCGAGACGAGACGAGAAATATAAAATATCGATCTCGTCTCGTTTTCGGATCTGTAATCTCGATCTCCCTCTCGTTCTCGCACATTTTTTTGGGTCTCATCTCGTTCTCGCACGAGAGTCTCGCTATAAAAATAAGCGCTTGCGCACTACGTATTTACGTAACTATTTAACTACAAGCGACAAGTTCGCACCAATAGCACAGTCTTCCATATATTTGCAGTCGTATAACTATAATAAAGAGACAAAACACTAAATTCTGCTCACCAAATTATTTCAATACGAACATAATGCTTATTTATTTACGGTTACCAGAAAATGTGATAAGTAAGTAAATAATTTAATTTACCTCTAAAATATCCAATTTATCATGAAATTGTGATCTCTGAACTATTTCAATAAGAACACATTCTGTCATCAGTAAAACGAATTAAACATTAAAAAATTATTTTTTGTAACTATAAAAGTATCCACACTTTTTCATTAAATATATGCCAGTATTTAAGTAAGATTAAGTCATAAAAAACCGCTACACTGTGGGCTCCCATCGACGCTTAATATACCATCCTTTACTTTTCAGTGGCGACAAGAGTTTTATTAACCGTGGTTTTAATTGGGGTGAATTAAGGGCTGAAATATTAGAGAAAACTAGTTCTATTGGATGCAATACCGATTTTGTCTTTATTTTTGCATTTTCTCGCTCAGAGACCGGTACTAATCGACTCTAAATAGACTCAAAAAATATTGTGAATTCATATAATTTTCACATTTACGTGTTCTACGCATGAATTAGCGAGACTCAACTCCTTGTACTGTGTATTTTTCATTGAATTTATGAATTAAAGCTATAAAGTTACAAATACTTTTTATTGCGAGATTCTCGCGAGAATCTCGCGAGATATCTCGCTTCTCGCAGTTGTTATATCGATCTCGCCTCGAATTATAAACTGCAATCTCGCTCTCGTTCTCGTCTCGCATAATGCAACGAGACGAGACGAGACGAGACGAGATGCGAGAGTACTCTCGCTTCGTCGTGCATCACTACTCGTATTTCGGGCACTCCAGTAAAATGTGTTCAATAGGGAATTACAGCTCAATCGAATTAAGAGAAATTAGTAAAAAATAGTGAAAATATATGCTTAATAATGACTAATAAGGGGGTTTCTGTTACTTCGTAGCAATAGCCATAGCCATGACATTTGCTTATTTATAAACGTCAATCTGACTTGTGGAAAATAATTCCCTTATTCTTCGATAAAGAAGTGCAAACTATCATAATAATTCTTTACATAGATTCTTTATTCGAATAAACATTAATTATTTAAGTTTGTTAACACAAAAAAATTAACAGAATATTCATATTCTTTTTGAAATTTATATTTAAAATTATGAAGAAACCAAAAACAATAAGAAATGTAAAAATAGTTTTGTATACAACTTTTCATTCTGTACAACTTTGCACTGCACAGTTTTTGCCGTAAAAGGAACAGACGAGCAGGAAATTGCATAAAATTGAATCCCATGTTAAATCCGTATATTCGCACCTAATTTGGGTCCTGCACCATTACAAAAAATAATAAAATGTACACCCAATTAATAGCGATTAAGATCAAAAAACAATTTTTTAATAATAACTTTTTGAGATATTTGAGCTTTGTTGTCAGTATCAGTGTGACGTCACATTAGCGCTACCTATCTCTCTCGCTGCCTACTATAGAGCTTGTGCGAAAGAAAGATATAGCAGTAGGTGTCGCCGTGACGTCATGTTGACATTAAAAATCAAATGCAGTTAAACTAAAAACAGTTGAGACTTTTTCATACTACGAATTGCTTAAAAATGAAAAGAACTTTAATTTAAAATAATAAAAAATTTAGAGTGCAGGACCCCAGCTGGACTTTGTCGCTTATTAAATGTATCAGCAAATAAATCTGAAACTTGCCTTAGACTCATATTCGACTTATACCATGTTATGATTTGTACGTTTTCTTCATACTTCATTTTGGAAGATCACAGTTTGACGACTTTGACAACTCCCTATGTCCATTTTTTTTTTAAAAAAAACGCGATAATACATTGCTAGCAATCATTTTAAATGTAACTATGGTAATGACATATTCACTAATAAAAAAAAATCTTAAGACTTCCCCATTACCAACACCAACTATCTTGAAATATTTTTAAATTGTATTGATCATTGTCATAAGATATTTATGTCGTTTTTGTTTTGTTAAGACTAAATTCTTTGTATCCGTCGGAAATCTTTTACCAATCAATGTTCCAAGAAATCAATATTAATCAATATGTCAAATAAGCCGACTACCAATGAATGATAACAAGAAATTTTTAACATATTTAAGGTCGTATTGTTAATATAAAACTCAATTTAAACTACAAACATTTCATTGTTTAAAATACTTAACAATGAATTGGAGGTTATCGAAAAATTTTACGGCATATTTATTAGGTACTTAATCAAATTTATTGCAACATTTTATTATTTTAATAACAATCGCCGTAATTTCATTGTGTTGAGGTAATTCTCTGCATAATTATAATTTTATATATGTGATTCACATTAGCAAAATTTTCCATTTTCCGAAGTTACAAGTTGAACCTGGGGACCGATTCTAATTCACTTTAGATATTTGTCGCAATTATTGACGTCATACAGAGTTGACATGTTGAATAATCTTGACTACTCTGTTTAACGTTCACTTGTTGTACTACTGATGATGAGAACTTAGTTCTCGAAATACGTATTTAGTTTTTGTTAAAATTAATTTTAAGGTTAAGGGGTAATCATAATAGTTTTATGTAAGGTGAAAATATATAAGTCGGAACTGCAGTCAATTAGGTTTTTTATTGGATCAAACCGACGTTTCGGTCATACTATGACCATCTTCAGGGCTATCCAAAATCAGTAAATTATATAATAAAAACACATTTTAAAATTTTACATAAAATATTATCGTCAAATATAAAACAATAAATAAATAAATAAATAAATAAATAAGGTAAAAACAACGAAAATGGTATACAATTTAAAAAAATTATTATTAAAAACGGACAAGAACAATGATGGACAACTTTAAAACACGAACTGTTCGTGTTTTAAAGTTGTCCATCATTGTTCTTCTCCGTTTTTAATAATAATTTTTTTAAATTGTATACCATTTTCGTTGTTTTTACCTTATTTATTTATTTATTTATTTATTTATTGTTTTATATTTGACGATAATATTTTATGTAAAATTTTAAAATGTGTTTTTATTATATAATTTACTGATTTTGGATAGCCCTGAAGATGGTCATAGTATGACCGAAACGTCGGTTTGATCCAATAAAAAACCTAATTGACTGCAGTTCCGACTTATATATTTTCACCTTACATCATCTAGAACAGTCGATCATCGTTCCTATCAATAATAGTTTTAGTTATAATTATTTAAATTTACTAGTTACTTATTTTTAAAGTATTCAAAAATTGCTGGCACATTTTTAATGCAATAAATAAATTTAATATGTATAAAAAGGTCTAATACATTATTATTTATTTATTTATTATCGACGTATTAAAATTGCAAAATAACATTTCATATATTACAATATATGTTTGGAATGTAAACATAATCTTTACAAAATGCGCGACAATAGTATTTGACACTGTTACAAACTTGTACGTATAAAACATGAAAAATGTACACATTTGAAAGTGTGTGTCCAAATGATATGTTTTTGTCCTATGACATTCCATATGATTTAGATGTGTATTTGTAGCATCAGTTCGTTTAATAGCCGCAATATAATTCATGAATGAAACGAAGCAGACAAGAATAGATATATTTGGCGAAAGGTTATTGCATACATGAACACATTTATCTGAGAACTGAGCATAACTATGCATGTATTCATGTAGAATGCTCTTGCCTCTTGCGTTACAGCTACACGGGCTAACAAATAACTGAACATCTGACACTCACTAGCACCAGAGCCCCTATTATGTAATTAATAAAGATGTGTTTACTAACCTAAAACACATTCACCCAGATGTATCCAAACTTATTCTTATAAATGAATGGTATTTTTTATCGTACTTTACTATGTTTAAATTAGTGATGCACGCGAGGCAAGACGAGACGAGAGATATAAAATATCGATCTCGCCTCGTTTTCGGATCTGTAATCTCGATCTCGCTCTCGTTCTCGCGGAAATTTTTTTTGGGTCTCATCTCGTTCCCGCACGAGAGTCTCGCGAGAGTCTCGCTATAAAAATAAGTGCATGCGCACTACGTATTTACGTAACTGTTTAACTACACGAGACAAGTTCGCACCAATAGCACTGTCTTCCATGTATTTGCAATCGTATAACTATAATAAAGAGACGAAACACTAAATTCTGGTCACCAAATTATTTCAATACGAACATAATGTTTATTCATTTACGGTCACCACAAAATGTGATAAGTTAGTAAATAATTTAATTTACCTCTAAAATATCCAATTTATCATCAAATTGTGATCTCTAAACTATTTCAATATTAACATCTGTTAACACATTCTGTCTGTCATCAGTAAAACGAATTAAACATTAAAATATTATTTTTTTTGTAACTAAAAGTACCTACACTTTTTCATTAAATAAATGCCACTATTTAAGTAAGATTAAGTCATAAAAAACCGCTACACTGGTAACCCGCCGGCAACCAATCACTCCGCTTCTCTCCCTGTTGGCCCCCATCGACGCTTAATATAACATCCTTTACTTTTCAGGAGCGACAATAGTTTTATTAACCATGGTTTTAACTGGGGTGAATAAGTGGATGAAATATTAGAGAAAACTAGTTCTATTGGATGCAATACCGATTTTGTCTTTATTTTTGCATTTCCTCGCTCTGGGAACGATACTAATCGAATCGACTTTAGATAGATTCAAAAAATATAGTGAATTCATATAATTTTCACATTTACGTGTTCTATGCATGTATTAGCGTTGACTCCACTCCTCGTACGGTGCATTTTTCATTGAATTTATGAATCAAAGCTATAAAGTTACAAATACCTTTTATTGCGAGACTCTCGCGAGAATCTCGCGAGATTTCTCGTTTCTCGCAGTTGTTATATCGATCTCGCCTCGAATTTTAAACTGCAATCTCGCTCTCGTTCTCGTCTCGTTACATTATGCGAGTGTACTCTCGCCTCGTCGTGCATCACTAGTTTAAATACTGATAACACATATTATATTTTATAAATATACAGAATGTCTCACAACTCGCGCCCCAGACGAAACTGTCACTTGTCGACGACAATAGGTTGCCAACAAATAGAAGAAAATAATTTGCGGCTGCTTGCATAACGGAGTTACAAGACTTTTTAATCCACCAATCCCGGAAGGATATCTTGAGGTGTGATGATATTATTACAAAATAAAACTGGTTGCAAGGTTTTAAAAATACTACTAGTGAGTTACAAATTTGTTTGACTTACTGTAATTTTGACACTTTAGAGTTGACTTTTCACTATCAACAAATTTAGGTTAGCGAAGGTGTCATCCGAGATCATCATTTATATCGTACAGTGCAACGTGTTGCAGCAGCTGTGTAAAATGTGTTAAACGAAAATATTATTGTCATTTGAATTCTTTGAGATTAAAACAACAAATGCCTTTTTTAATTCACCTTATCAAATTTAATTTGACACTGACATTCTTCGAAAACTACAGTCGCCCACACATTTTAAAGATTTGATTTGTGTAAAACCCTAGTAAAGTAAAATTACGGCAAACACACGTTAAAGGTGTAGGTCTCTGATTGGTCAATTTTAAGATGCCTTTCCTCGAATATCTTTTAAGATTTTTTTTTTCTTCGAAATTGCACATCGGAGTGCAGTCTCGTGTTTCCTCATTCGCTCTGGGGCGCGAGTTGTGAGACAGCCTGTATAGTTTTTTTTTCTAGTATGAAGTCATGGAGTAATGAATGAGGTATAAATGACGTCATGGCAATAAAAAAACTTGCGGCATAATAAACTATATTTATCCTTCCGTTCTTTAAAATATTTTTCAACGGATATTATTGGAAATGAATTTAGAACATTGGAAAATATAACACTTTATCACATATACATTTATAAATAGTATATTAAACAAGGTATACATGACAGGTAAGCAAATAAACTGCTGCCTTGCTTTTGATAACGTCAAACGCTTGAGGAAAACGAAAATATATCTGAAATATAAGTTTATACAAAAAATATACACATTTCTTGTGCTTTTATAAGATGACTTCCGTTCTGCCACTGTGATATCAATAACAGATGATATTATTAGCTGCTATAATTCCAGAAGAAAGGCCACACTCTTTGTTACGAACACAAGTATATCACCACTGTTTTATACTCATTAATGGATGAAGCAACCTGCTATTACTCAGATTTCTGCATTGAGAGTTTGATTGACAGTACGTCATAGCCACTTATAGCTGCTGCAGAGATTGCACCACAGAGGCATTTTTGTGCAATCAATAATATACACACACCTTAAAAATTACAGGAACACAAAAAATAGCTATTTGTGTATTAAAAGCGCAAAATAGGACATTGTCGATTGAGAGAATGTCCATTTGCGCTCGAAACACACAAGATTTTTTCTACAGTCCTCCACTATAACAAAAAATAATGAAATGTACACTTTGTACTTACAGTACTGCTCAAATAGTTTTGCAGTGAAGATAGGAACGTATTCAAATATGACTTCAAGATAGTGTTTTGGTTTTCGTTTTTTCAAAAAATTAATACCAATTTTGTCATGAATATTATAAGTTTTTTGTATAATTTATTTGTTTCCGTTCACGCCAAACTTTTGGAGCTGGCAGCACAACTGTTCACACAATTTATTTTATATTTAATTTTAATTTATCGTTATTTTCCATTCTTCTTGAGCTATTGCTTCAATCTAATCTAAGCATTTTATACTTTCGTTTTTGTAAATAAGTGTCCTATTTTATTTTCACAGCAGTGCGGCATTTTGTTTGGTTATGTTATATACGGACAGAGCAGTTATATGTCAGATTGACATATGAAGGTGGTAAATGTGTAACTATAGTGCCATTAGTTTCTGACTAAACGTTTCTATTAAGAATGAAGACAAGTGTTATTTTTTAACATTGTATAGTTAAAAATTTGGACAACGAGCGTTTTTTCCACTTTGTCGCGCATGAGTGGCAAAGTGACATTTTGCGTTGACACGTGATAGTGACGTACTAGTTGTACAGTACCAGCGGTGTGCTATCAGTGGTTCATGCGGCGTCTTATCACATTCGAACATTAGGGATTTCAAATGGTCTCCCATTGGAAGGTCATCTAGTACATCAGCAAAACTTAAATGCTTTATATCTTTTGTAACAATTAATTTATATTATGATTTTTTGTTTTTTACCTATCAACACTAATATTTTTAATAAATTTTTAATATTAGTAATCCTCAGAGAATACTCTATTCCTATTCTATGACTGGAGCACAACTGGAAGGTGAACTTGCTAATCCTCCCCTGACGCATACGACCATAAATCCCATGCTGTTTTGCGGAGCACCGCGTCATTTCGAAGGCAGGTAGATTTGCAAATATCTTGAGACAAACCATACGTGCATACGTCTGATACCCCCTTATGGAGTATCCTCTTCTTCTCCATCTCCCGTTCGTTCCTGTGTTGGAAGTTTAGGCTGGTGCCTGCTGCATGAGCACTAGTCGTAGCGCGCAAGCACAAAACGCGTGGGGAGTCCGAAAATAGAATATATAGGCCGGCGACCTTGTTTTCCAACCATGATGTATTTTAAGAACATTTGGCTTCGCTAGAACTTACGACGGTTATGTTGAAAGGAGTGAAGACGAAGACGCGAGGCGGCCTGGCTTGCTGGCGTCTTGGCGCCCGAATGTCGGGCCACAAATTGAACACATGCGCATGCGCGCCTAGCCACACGCGCGACTGTTTATTTGGATTCACGGGATCATGGGACGGACGGCCGACAGCAACTAAACCTTCCTTTACTTTGCAACCATTACAAAGTTCTACAATGTACTCTACAATAATAAACATTATACATCCCCTCACTTCGCAATAATACAAACAATAAAAATCGCAAATGTTCCTTGACAGTGAATCCTGATTCCTGAACTCAAATTTTATAATTCACATACAGTATGTACGAATAATTGACAGTTGTGCGAATTTTATTAGGTTAAGTTCGGTGAGGTTAAGTAAGGTTAGTTCACAGGATTAATTGGTTTTTTATGTAACTCTTAAAATGTTTTATATACTAATTAATAATATTTTAATTGGAAAATTAATGTTTTCAGGGCCAGCGGTATTGTATTGCCTATAAAATGACGCCCCCCCCCCCCCCCCAATATATACCGTGCGTCTATTTTAAAGGTATACATAGGACATTAACATGGGAAATCAGTGTTTTGCAAATTCCTGCCCGCCTAATTATGTTAAACAAAAACACATCAAATAAAAGTTGTAGGGCATAAAATTCTGCATCTTAATCAATAAACAGAATTACCGTTACATGCTTTGTAACGACAGAAATTAAATATGAAAATGTCGAAAATTACGTTGAAAATATAGACAGCCATGGAAATTAGAACAAAAAATAAATAGATGCTTCACGTTTTATCTGTCACAAAATAAGTTAAATTATTTGACGTTTCTGACAATTTAAATTTGTCTCTAGTTTTATTGTCTGAAATTATTAGAAAATGAATATTTATACTAATAAAGAGCGTGATTTCACAATTGCTAAATTCGTGACAAAATTTGAACACTGTTAACGTGTCTTCAAAAAATACACGTGCCACATAAACAGAATATAGGACGAGCAGGAAAACGTGCGTTACTGGAAGAAAGAGTGTTAGGAATAAGTGTAGTCCCCTTCTGTATTACTAGATGTATTGGAAATGAGTTGGGAGTACCATCACAGCATCATACATAATTTTGTTACGCAGTTGAATTTATAATAAATTCATATTATTTAAACAAAACTGTATTTTTTAACTTTATTTATTAGTCTAATATAATATTTCTCTTATTATCATAATTAACGATATTTTTCAAATCAAATTGACAGAAACGTCAAATAAGTTAACTCACATTGTGACAGATAAAACATCAAGCATTTATTTATTTTTTGTTCAGTTCCATGGCTGTCGATATTTTCAACATTTTCATATTTAATTACTGTCGTTACAAAACATGTGAAGGTAATTCTGTTTAGATAAAAAGAATTTCTGAAATTGATAGATGACATTTTGATGACTTTGACAACTCCCTATGTTCAGTTTAAAAATAAAAAACGCGATAATACATAGCAGTCAATTATTTTAAATGTAAAATAAAACTCTCGGTATATATTTTCATTGAACATCTTTAGATTCAAATCTCGTTACCATGACCGGATGTTTAATAAACTATTCATAATGAAAATAATTTTCTTCCTATCTGAACGTCGCAATAGAGACTTCAGTTCATTCTTATCTAAAACCAGCAAATATCGGCGTCATGACTGATATAAGATTCATTGATTACTAAGAATGAACCTACTCACAAGAGAAATACTTGATACAGATGTCTGACGCCTCCGTTACAACTACTACAATACCAAATTGTTTACTATGATTTCATTTTTCATTTTTAAAATTCTTAATTTGTCATACATCTAGTAAAAACAATTCTATATGGGACATAAAAAATTTAATTACGAAATTAACATTAGCTTATCAATGAATAAATATTTCCTTTCAATAAAAAACATTAAAAAATAATTAATTTTTAAACAAGTTTAAAGAAATTAAATAAGGGTAAACAAATTCCTAAACTTATGTAGTAATAATTGATATAAATATTAACGAAGTACCAACATAGGCATTATAAATATTTCTGCATGTGGGATAATAAAATTTTAATTATAAAATTAATATTAGCTTATCAATGCATAAATAATTTCATTTCAATGAAGACATTAAAAAAATATTACTTTCTAAATAAGTAAAACTAAAATAAGGGTAAACAAATTCTTGAATTTATGTAGCAATAATTAGTACAAATTTTAATTATGTATCAATATTAAATATTTCGTAATAAAGCTATACACATTTTAATAAAAAAAAAGTGCAAAATATACAATAGGTAACCTAATTTGATACATTGCAATCGAATACTGACATCACATGTACATACGTCACAATTTAAAATTTGACGTTGCCGTTTTTAATCTTAGAAACATAAAAACAATTCTAGAAGTTATTACAAAAAAATATCAGTTGAGTGTAAAGAACAAGTTATTTTATTTGAAATTGAACAGGTAAAAATTCCATACTATTAAAATTTTAATTATAAAATTATTATTAGCTTACAAATGCATAAATAATTTTCTTTCAATGAAAATATAATAAAAGTTAACTACTTTTTAAAAATGTTTTAAGAAATGAAAAAAAAATGAGTGCCTGGTCGCGAATTTGTGGAACCGGGTTCGATTCCGATCGACGCCAAATATTTCTAATTATAAGTGGCACAAAATTGACCCCTGTGGTGCCTCGAATTTATGTAAAAAATGAAGCACTAAAAATATTTAAAATACATGCATATACAGTGCAAAATATACGATAGGTAACCTGTTTTAGTGAAAGAGAACAGTAGACCATTGACGTCACGCCTACGTCACGATTTAAAATTGATGACGTTACGTCTTTTTTAATATTAGAAACATACAAACGATCGCAGAATTTATTAAATCAATAAATTCGTTGAAGATACAAAAAATACGTATTTTTTAAACAATAATAAAATAAGGGTAAACAACACTTGGTACAAAGTTTAAGTAAGCATCAAATTAGCTATTAATAAATATTTGGGAAAAATACTACAAACATTTTAAGAGTAAAAATATTTAGTGCAAAATATACAGTAGCCTAATTTGGTCCACAAATACAGTGGAATATTGACGTCATACATACGTCACAATTTAAAATCAATGACGTTATGTCTTTTTTTAATCTTAGGAACACAAACAATTGTAAAGTTTATTTTAAAAATAAATTATCAGTTAAGCAAATGATTTTGCCTTGTTTAAAAATGAACTCAAAGGTAATAAATGATGGCAAACAAAGATCTTGTACGTTGTCAGTATTCGTGTATACACGCAAATTTTCAAAATAAACATTATGACAAATGCGTATTTGGATCAAAATTTAGTATTATTTCCAAAAATATAACAACTGGTGACTACGTGTAGGAAAAAATAGAAACATAACCGAGAGAAACAGATAAATGAACAGAAACAGAAAACCGAAAACAGAATCCTACCTAAAATAACCTTGGACTCTGGACAGCACAACAGGAAAAATAAATCCAGGTAGACCAAGATAAACCGGAACACATCAAAGACCTAACCCACAACAACACTTCTGTAATATTTCACCTGTGAATCTAGCTTTCGGTTCAGAATTATATCAGTTCTGTAAATTTGTGGTTTTTGAGACTCACTAAAAAATTGTAGGTTATACGATTCTCACAGTTGGTTTGAAATATTTTTGACATTACGGTATGAAAGTCAATAAACATGTAGCTGTTGCAAATGTGAAATTAAGTTATAAATCCCTTTAGCAAATAATATCAAGCTTATCGAATTAGAGCAATTCATATCGGAAATAATCTAAACTATAAATAAATTACCATTTCGCAATGTTTTCGAGTCATATTCCTACTGTAAAAATAGTAATCTATCATAATATAGATTGTATCAACATAAATGAACGGTACTGTATAATTACATAAACAAATATTATTCTTAAAAGTTCCAGTTATGTGACATGAAAATATAATTATAATTTTCACAATTTAGGACATTTTAATACACTTGAAATATTATTTGATAAAAAATGAAAGGATATAAGTTAAAAATTGCTGCATGTACACTCAGGTACAACGAAAACGAGCAACAATTTTTTTTTCAAATTTTTGTTAATAGGGGATTCCACGATTTTTAAAATATAATTTCATCTATACGTATAAGTAAAACTAAGACTGTCGGTGAAAATCCGGTGAAAAAATTCCTATTAATAAGCGAGTTTTAGTCCCCCGAAATTTGAAAATATAGATGTGACTTCACGAAAGTTTTTATATCAAACTGTTTTCTTTGTTTATTTCGTAATTATATTTATAAAAAGTAAATGAACATTATACTGTACAAGTCTACACGATTTATAACTGGAAGTGTATTTAAATTATTAAGTTTAATGCATTTACATTCAAATAAAAACTGTTTGAGAATTGCAGTACTGGACTGATAGCCACATCTCCGTTATTTGAATTTATCTACTTCCATTGGTAGGAGGTTCTTCCCCCAAACTGGGTATTCGGTATATATTTATAGGCCGTCTTTGAGTCTCCAATCAAAATAATATATATGGAATTCATATGAGTGACGAGCTGCTATAACAAAAATCCCCTTATTTCCGAAGTATTTCAATTATATCGTTTTATTTCTTTATTAATATTCATTATTAAGCATATACTTTCAATATTTTTTCGTAATTTTTCTTAAATCAATTGCGAAGTCGGTTAATTAGACAAATCCTACATTAGAATGTCATTTTAGCAATGCATTGTTTACTCAAAAGAAATGCATAGGTCACTTAGATATAGACAAATATATAAATTTTACAGTTTTTATTTTGCAAAACTTTTAACTATGAAATTATTCTAAATTTTGATTTACACTTCTCTAGTGCACTTTTTTAAGCTCTTTCGAATGGCGATACTCATTTTTTTATCACTATCGATTCCAAGCTACAGTATTTACTAACATTACAATGTCATGTTTGATAATTATTATTGCCTATTAAATAAACCGATAAGTACCATCTGTTACCTTTTTGCACACTGCAATAATCTGTCTTTCATAGGACAAAATTAAAAGTTTTATTTAAAATGTTCCAAAACCAATGATACAAAATGGCCCGTTTTCATTGCACAACATGTATTAAGAAATTATAAAATAATCCCGGTTTTTCCCGAATTAATGTAGTTGAAAGCAAGGAGTACTAATTTAGGAAATTTTTAACACCCTAGAAAATAATTTGAAAATAAAAATAACAATTGTTTCATATTTTGTAGCCTTGAAAGAAAAATAAATAAAACATAAAAGATGCAGATTCATAATTTTGAACGACAAATAAATACAAAAACCATTTTCATTGGGTATTATGCTTAGTATACATAAATTAACGGCAAAATGGGTTTAATAGAGTCTTATAATATCAGAATTATTAAGTGGTAAATGTAATGAAAATAATTTAACTTGTTTCAGTAGAATAACAATAATCATAATTACTTATTCAAGAACTGTAAGCTAGTAAGCTTGTCCTGAACTACAAAACTAATAAAAGACCTGTGATACCAGTAAAACAGGATCTCACAACCTTTTCATGATTACGTACACTTGTAAAAATGGAAATTTACAAAGTAAAGCCAAGTTACAAAGTTCTTCACTGCGTATAATTTAAACAGATATAAACCGTAGATAAGATATAAGATAATATACGTATATAAACATTTCTATATTTGGTTAATATGAAACTAGTATATACATATGTGTTTGCAAGAAAAAAAATAATTAAAACAAATTTTAAATACAGCAATCAATAGCTAACGTACCTTGAATATAAAAATGTACGTAAAAAACAATATTTTGAAAACACATTATGAAATAGTGTGATAATACTCCAGAAAAAGATAATATGTTATTGACCTTGAAAATTAGACAAAAACGAACAAAAAATAAACTTTTGTATGGCGTGAAACTTATCACAAAATTGGATGTTTTAAATACAAACATTTTTAGTAAAATTTTAACATAACCTAAACGTGTTAGTCATGTTTATGTTTATATACTTTTTACAGAAATATACAGGCTGTTATTTAAGACAATAAATCTATCAATAATTTCTGTTTTACATGCTTTCTATAAGAATTGGTGACCCCTAAAACTGATTAATTACGTCAAAGTTAAAAATTTTATAAAAAAATAAAAATCAATGTGTTCTCTGGAAAATATGCTGATTGTCAAATCTGACGTGAAACGCTTTTTTGCATTAGCGTACAAATTTATATTTGGTTTATTAAATATTAAAATGCTAATTACCTTGATGATGATGATGATGATGATAAAAATATCAAATACCTATTATCTGCCGCAACGGCAATGATCTTATATGTCAATTGTGACAGGTGTGACATTTTTTCATATATACATACATACATAAAATCACGCATTTCCCACTTTGTGGGTTAGCACAAACCCGAAAGAATAAAAATAACATCAACCAAAAAATAATCACTCTCTTTCAACAACATTTTTACTAACCTGACATCATAGGTACAACATATATTCCTCACTCTTAACATATTAAAGTGACCGATTTTCGATAGCGAAATACCGCAACCGGACCACAATAATAGTTACGAAACAATCATCCTTCGCCACACATTCCTGTCTAAGCACACTTCTTTCGCCTCGGCCACATTCATAATCGCATTCTTCTTCTCTTCTCACTCGGAATCTTTCTCTCTTTTAGTACCTTATCAATCACATCCATCCACTTGCACACTGGACGGCCACACAATCGAACTCCCTCAATTTCACCAAGTTATATACGCTTTACAAGCCGTTCACTCTTCATTCTCTCCACATGACCAAACCATCTCAACTGGCTCGTTTCTACTTTCTTAGCAACATTCTTCCTAACCACATTCTTCATACACCAAATTATTCCTCACGCGATCCCGTCTTACATATCCACATACTCCACGTAAATACCTCATTTCCACGGCAGTCACTCTCTTTTTATGCTTTCCCGTCCATGCCCAACAATCGCTTCCATACATCACAGCAGGCGCTAGCACTCCATTAGACACACTTAAACGAGCTTCTCTACGTTTACGGTTCAAGCAAACGTACCCAGAGCACCCATTACCTTACACCACGCACTCACTCTCCTTTCAATTTCTCTATCAATTCGACCATCCCTTGACATCATGCTACCCAAATATACAAACTCATTCACTTGCTCCAGTTTCACTCCATCCACCAACACATTGCACACAGTCACCAATTTACTCCTTTCAAATACTAACACCTTGGATTTATCAACATTCAACTCCAGATTCATACTTCTTCCAACTACATGTATTCTCTCTATCATTCTTCTGAGTTGCTCTTCAATTTTACCTAAAACATCTACATCATCCACATACGCTAACGCAGGCACAATACTGTCACCAATTTGTACACCATTCATTTCACTCAATGCATTTTTTCAGAGAACATATTGATTTTTATTTAATTTTTTACAAAATTTTGAACTATGACGTAATTGGTTAGTTTTAAGGGACCCAGCTCTTATATACTACGTTTACATGCAGTTTTGAAAATGGTTTCAGTTTTCAGTCAAAATTATGCAAAACTGTTTACATGCAGTTTTCAAAACAAGTTTAAAAATTGATTTGAAATCTGTTTCGGCGCATGCGCATTTAGCTGTTGTAAGTGACAGATCCTCTTCACTCCAAATACTTCATTTTGCTATTATTCCAATTATTTTTTATACTTCGTACCACTACGCTCTAAAACTACACAACTGTCAGTATATTTGAAGGTTAGTAACACAAAGCGACAAAAACGTTATGCTCTGTACGTATGCGCAGTATCGAAACTGAATTTTAAGTGTTTACATGAGTAGTTTTGAAACTAGTTTTCAAGTCCAACCCATGAATTTTAGTTTTGGTTTCAGATAATTCAAAACCGTTTTGCCACTGTATACATGGCGTTTTCAAAACTAAAAACGATTTCAAAACTGCATGTAAACTCAGTGATAGAAAGCATATAACACAAAAAAAATGCCGGATTTTCTATCTATGGGGTTCGTAGCGCTGGACACTTACTTAAATAACACCCTGTATACAAAGAATGGTAAATACATCATTAATATTATAGTTTGTTTCCTATCTTAAATAATAAATAATATTCTAACGGTATTCATTGAGTAATAGCTAAAACAAATAGTTAAACCAACCAACGTCCAACGTACTTAATCATTTACCGTTCATATTAACTATATAAATTAAAACCAAACGACCTTTGGAAACAGGTAAATTAACGGCCTTGCTAATTCTGAAAACTATTTTTTAATGTGCGGTGAACATTACTCACAAAATAGCCAACGCTTTAATGACTTTTGTTCTGAAACATTTCGAAGAAAACTAGTCATCATATAATATAATTCATCTGTTACCGGATCTGGCTTTAGTCGTTTAGTTTTTTGATCGGGATGTTCATTTAAAGATAATATTAGCAAAAAATTAAAAGTAAGTTCATATTTTTGAGCAACATTAGCAAAATTAAAAAAAGAAATTTAAATGAACCTATATATTCGAACTGAAGTAACTCTAGCAGATCAAGAAAATCAGTTGGCAACACGAAATAAAAGCAGGATTTTGTACTGATGAGTAAAAAATAAGCAAAATCCTACAGTCGCGCACGGGTCTGTGACACTGGGCAATAATATACGGCCTAAATCACTAAGATAGTTGTCAACATAGTCGTTGGGTAACAACTGAGAGTTAACAACGATTTTTAGCAACTCTTGTAACAACTGTCATTCAATTGGTATTTAGTAAATATATAATTAACGACATTGTTAAAAACGGTCTTTCTGAACAATCGTTGTTAAATAGGTATAGCAATGAAGGTATTAACAAGTGAATTAAAAGTCATGTCCATTCTTAATATTTGTATATATTTCTACTCTATTCACAACCTAAAATGACATATTTTGATTCGTTTGACGTTTGAGTTTTTAATAATGAGTGATAAGAAAATTTGGGGTGCAAGATGTTCCGCGGAACATTATTCTCTAAAGGTATATTTTATAATTTTGGACTAATTAAATAACAAAACTAGTTTTACATTTCAGTTTTGATAACTGCTAGTTGGAAATTTTGCGAATGGTTGATTGACTTGAAAAATTTAAATTTTGCCCTGTAATCTCTTGGTTTATTTGGCCTCTAGCGTGGTTTACACGTCGGGTAACCTTGTAAACTGAGTCTCCCCCTCTTGTTGTTTAAACTCGGCCTCTAGCGTGGTTGACACGTCGGGTAACCATGTTTAAGACAGTACTATCCCCCATGCTCCTGAAGATGCCCCATACGACTGCGGGCGAAACGTTGAGCTCTGACTCAAAATATGACACAGTCCATTCCCGGAAAACGAATATTTTTCGTAATCTCTTTATAAGATCCATAGCTAGGCGTAGAAATTAAGTGTTGGGAGAATCTGATGAAGTTCGCTGAAAATTTGTTCAATATGAATAATTAAAATATTTAAATTTGGAATAAATGTAAGCCCTTCATCTTGTAACATGAGACCTTCGGGCATATACTGACTCAGTATGCTTGAAGCGTGAGACCATCCAATTCACGAATAAAACTACACTTGCTCAGTTTGACTATCTCTGTAAATATTTTTTCCTGATATCAGGATCGGAAATGGATTACTAACATCTCGCAAATTTCTTTGCATAAATCTAAAATCTTGTTTAATAATGTATATAATTATTGGGCATGTAGGTATATATTAGTTTATAAATAGTTTACCTTTGCTGTCGTCCCTTTATTTCCAGTAAAAGTTTATTTCCTAACACAAAATTTTCAAGAAAAACCATTTACCAATGATTGTTCAATACTAACAACGAGATAAATGCAGTTGCTAGATTAACAACTCGACGTAACGACTAGTTGTTAAATTTTAGCAACTTGATATAATAGTGAATTGGAATTTTGAATTTAGCAACTGGCATTGAAATTAACAACTGAAAATGGGTCACGATGGGTCACGACGTGACCCCTGTGATCGTGAATATAATTTAAATTTTGCGTCGTGATTGGACGTGAGCGTGAGGCACTAAAAAATTATCGTGCGTGATCAGGCGTGATTGAAATTTAATCGGGCGTGAGTACAAGTTTTCTTCTATTTTTTACTTTACATTCTTGTTATTATTATTATGCCCAAATATGTTATCAACAGTATTTTTTGCATAAAAATAGTGTTATTGTTGTACTGTACCCAAAATTGTATACACAGTTGCTCCGATTTCACTAAAGATATACAAATCTTTAAGCCCGTTCAACACGATCATAATTTTGTAAACAAATTTGTTATCAAATTTATATTGATATTTGTAATGGAATAGAACAACCTATTTGTCCAGAAACATTCGTTTCCAATGAAACCAATCTGTTACCTAACTTATTACCAATTTGTTAACAAATTTGGTAACAACTTATGATTTAAACAGGCTTAAATGTACATAGAAACAATTACGTGACATGAACGTGACCCCCCGGGCGTGAGTGCCAAAAATCGTGAGCGTGAGTGATCGTGAATCAAACATAAAAAGTCGTGCGTGATTGGTCGTGATTACATTTTTAGTTCCGTGAGCGTGAGTGATCGTGAACAAAAAGTTACTCACGCACCCACCTCTAACTAAATACTTTAGTACTAATTCGCTTCGGAAGTTGGAAAATTTGTGATATTCCATGGAATTTTCGCATTTATTAAAACAGTTAGATATTTTTCTTGAATATATTTGATGACTTTTATATTTTTTATGATATTTACAACAACAATTGAATTCGTTTAGTATGAGACTGTCATATGTAGTACCACCTTAAGAATAAAAAATTATGCGTGTATTAAATCTACTACATTAAAAGAATTTTCATCACAAAATTTACCAAAACGGAATTCAGACATTATTATTGTAATCAGGCTGATTCTAATGAATTTATTACTAAATTATACAATTTTCTAGTAATAATTAGTGTGTAATTTCGCAAGAAATGTTTGAGAAACCCTGATTTCCGCATATTAAGCGTATGTAAATATACTATTCTTTATTAAATATATATTTTACATATTTAAGTAATACAGTAATAATGATAATGATACCGACAATTTGCATTTAATGCAAAGTAATAAGCTAGTACTAAGCAGAGGCTCACAACACAGCATTATGTAAACAAAGTTAAAATATTGTATATCTGTAGGTGGTAAGGTTGCAGTGTATCGAGAGGAAATCTAACGCCAACTGATAGAAAGTAACAGTAAGAAAAAATTGTGTTAGCGCAATAAGCTGTTGCCTATTACAGGGCCGGGTCGTATATAATTGACACCCGAAAGCAAATATCCTTGCACTTATCAAATGAATTATTTATAAACAGATGTTTATACAGTTAATAATAAAGCTTGAAAATGGCAGCCACAGTCAGTAAAATTACTTTTACATGTGAATCATATAACATCCAGGCTGATTTCAAAATACTATCATATCTTATGTCCAAAGTATTACCTGTGATACGCAATGATATATTTCAGCTAAGATGCAACATTTACTATTCTGTCATTAATGTATTACTATGGTTACACATTGTTCTGCATCGTTCCACATAAAACAGAGGTTGTCAAAGTTGTCAATGTCAAATGAAATTATAACGTTTTAAAGATGTTTACTAATGAAGAAAAAATTCGAATGGTTGATTATAGTTTGAGAAATCTTTGTGATATGTTTGTGAATTTATATCCTGGACGTCCTAGATCAAATCCTTCTACAGTTTTGAGAATATTTACAAAATTTAAAAGTGATGGATATTTAGATAAGAATCATATAATAATAATAATAATAATGTATTTATTCCTTTTGAAAATGTACATACATTTTATCGGAAGCGTCAGGATTAATATTACATTTACATATACTTACATATAAAGTTTTTACATTGTGATAGCGTTAAAATATTCATTCAGATCATAGAAACACTGTTCTATAAGAATTTTTTTAGTTTTTGTTTAAACGTTGTTATGGATTTTGATTCTGTTAGTAATGAGGGCAAATGATTGTAAATTTTTACTCCTAGAGTATTTGGAGATAAACTACTTATTTTTAATCTATTAGTAGGCGCTCTAAGTTCATTTTTCCTCCTTGTATCGAAATTATGGACATCTTTATTTTGAGTAAAATTGTTTTTATTTTGGAATATGTGTAAAGAAGTTTTATATATAAAAAGACTAGTCAAAGTTAAGATTTTGTGCTTAACAAAAATATTTCTGCACGTTTCCTGCCTTTTTAAGTTCATAATACATCGAAGCACTCTCTTCTGACTTACGAAAACGTTTTTGGAAAGAGTAGAAGCACCCCAAAAATGACACTATACCTGAGGATAGATTCGGCTTTAGCATCATATGAAAAGGGCAAGAACAAAAACTGCGCGAAATGAAGAAAATAAAAATAATATACTACGTGCAATAGAAGAAAATAATCAGCTGTCTATAAAAATTTTACGAATCAATTAAATATTACATATTTAATTGTTAATGGTGCAGTTTTTGAAAATATGTCGTAATGTATGATTTGAAATATATTGATTTTTTATTGATACTGCTCTTATTACTTTCTTAAGATATTTATAAATCAGTAAACTATGATGACATGTTCATTTGACATTAACAACTTTGACAACCTATGTTGCATTTTATCTGAAATGATGCAGTATGTGTAACTCGTATCCATAGTAATACTTTAATAACAATAGTATACCGGGTGTCTTAGACCGATCGACACATGGGAGATTAACATGTGAAATCAGTTAATTGTGAATTGTATCTCCCCATTGTAAGATACAGGGTGGGGCAGAAAAACCTATCCGATTTCAAATCCCTTTTTCCCAGAAGAGGGAGCAGGTAGAGTAGTGGGGTAAAAACCGTTAGAAAGCCGGTTTTATGCCATTTGTCAGTAGTCAACATGCCTTGGTCTGGTGAACATCGTGCTTTTGTTATTGAGCGGTTTATCGAATGCGGCGGTTCGATAATTGCTACACAACGTGCTTTTCGAATTCATTTCGGACTCGGGCGTCATGATCCTGTTCCACATCACGCTACGATTAAAGTGTGGGTGTCAAATTTTAGACAGACGAGTTCAGCATTGAAAAAGAAGTCGCCTGGACGTCCCAGGACAGCAACAGGACCTGAAAACGTGGCCAATGTGAGAGCCGCGATTGAACGTTCCCCGCGTCGTTCGGCGCGAAAACATTCGCTCGCTTTGGCGATTTCCAACCGCAGTATTCGGCGCATTTTGCACCGGGACCTCAAAATGCATCCCTACAAAATGGTTGTTGCACAGGAATTAAGTGAAAGGGATTTTGAAACCCGTACGAACCTGTGTCGCGATCTCCGAGAACTCCCAAACGACGATGTTGTGCTCTTCACGGACGAAGCCCATTTTCACCTTTGTGGTGCCGTTAACAGGCAGAATTTTCGATATTGGAGTGACGAAAATCCTCGAGAAATCCATCAGGAACCCCTCCATAGCCCAAAAGTGACTGTGTGGTGTGCTCTTTCCCGCCTAGGCGTCTGGGGGGCTTACTTTTTTGAAGAAAATGGGCAAACCGTAACGGTCAACAGCGAGCGCTATTGTTTCATGCTGGAAAATTTTCTTAGACCCAAAATGGAAGAAAATGGCGTGGAAAATGTGTGGTTTCAACAGGATGGTGCAACCGCCCACACATCGCGACGATCAATGGACATTCTCAGGGAACTGTTTCCCGGTCGCCTCATTTCCCTGAGAGGTGATCTTGGCTGGCCGCCGCGCTCACCGGATCTCACTCCATGTGACTTCTTCCTTTGGGGTTACCTCAAATCGAAGGTTTACCAGCATCGACCAAGGACCCTTCTTGCTTTACGAAGGGAAATTGCTCGGGCAATTGAAGAAATTCCTGTGGAAATGACGGTGAAAGTCATGGAAAGCTACCGCGAGCGCCTAAATCAGTGTATCCGCTCCCAAGGACGACATTTGAGTGATGTGCTTTTCAAAACTTAAATTTAAAAATGGCATAAAATTTGCGATATGTTAATAAAAAAATTTTTTGACAAGTTGAGTGGTTTTAATTTTATAACGTTTTGAAATCGGATAGGTTTTTCTGCCCCACCCTGTATAAAGCTGAAATTTTGCATACTTATTGGAGGATATTCATTTTACGGTATACATTCCAAATTAGTAAATTTAAATGTGAACTATTAGAAAAAATTAAGAAAATTTGTAGTATTTCTAGGATTATTGTTTATATACCGGACAAAATGGTTACTAAGTAACAGTACAAATAGCATAGTGGTAGCGTTTGCGCTTGGTAATAAACTAAACTCGGAGTGACAGGGTTCGGAAGCAGCCAGCACCAAAATTTAATTTTTAATTTTCAAAATAATTATTTTTTTAATATGTTTTTAATCTTTTATTGACTTTTAATAAAATATAAACATTATTTAAAGCATAAATTATATGTATTTTGTAAAATAAATATTTATAATAAATAATAACGTATCCATTTTAGGGGCTGTCCTTAAATTACGTAACGCAAAATTAGGAAATTTTTGATACCCCCTCCCCCCCTTTGTAACGCACCCGTAACGCAAACATGAACCTACCCCATATATTACATAACGCAGTACTTGCCCCCCCCCCAATTTTTTTACTGGATATAAAAGTATATGGCCTCCTTAATATTCAGTTAAAATTTGAAACAGAAACTATTTCAATTAATGTACATAAAGATGAAAAATAACAGAACAGAACAGAAACTATTTAAATTAATGTACATAAAGATGAAAAATAATGTACTACACTTGCCCTACGGCTTGTCACCCCAATTTCTTTACTGGATATAAAAGTATATGGCCTCCTTAATATTCAGTTAAAATTTGAAACAGAAACTAATTAAATTAATGTACATAAAGATGAAAAAATAACAGCACAGAAACTAAAAGCATATGCATTTCCATATGCTTTTAACAAACTATTGAAAAGTTTTTCCTTATCAACACTACTTGAATTCATGTTTTAATATGAATTGCATTGCACGAATGAAAGACCACTGGCCCGAATTTGAACTGTGCCCGACATATTATGTTGACTGTTATTGAAAACAAACGACTGCCTGCATATACGAATTAGCACCGCGAAATTTGTATGTTTCAGAACTATTAAAGCAAGTTTAGCAATATTTTTTATATTTTATCGTTACGTAACGCACACATTAACCCTCCCCCACCCCACCCTTGAAGCGTTACGTAATTTAAGGACAGCCCCTTACTAAATTTCAACAAAAAATTAAAAACAACAAACAAATTATTTTGAGAAGTAAAAATTAAAAATTTTGCTGCTGGCTGGTTCCGAACCTAGTCTCTCAGAGTTTTTTATTACCAGGCGCACACGCTACCACTATGCTATATAAGCTGTTACTTGGTAACCATTTTCCCGGGATATGAATAACAATCCTAGAAATTGTACAAATTTCCTTATTTTATTCTGATATTATACATTTATATTTACTAGTTTGGACTGCAATTCATAAAATTAGTATCCCCCAATAAGTACCTACACGAATTTTCAACTTAATATGTTGCACTGGGGAGATACTATTTACAATTAATTTCATATGTTAACCTCCTTTGTGTCGATCGGCCTAAAACACCCGGTTAACATCTTAGCTAAAACTGACGGTATATTTAAAAAAAAGAAGAAATACGTACTTACGTCCATTCTATAATCTGTGGTCCCGTTCTCCAATAGGGGTTTCAGTACTATACTTATATGTCTATCAATAACAAAAATTGGCCAATTTTCTCTCTTAAATTACAATTATTCAAAAACTAAACGAAACAATTTTATTTTAGAATTATATTACAAACTTAAGGACCACAGATGTTACACTCCACACCCGATTTTGCGAATGTCGAAAAAAATTGCTCAGAACTAGTTTAGAACTCCTAAAAATGCCAAAACCCGAAAAACAGCCAAAACGCGTTTTGGATTTATCTAAATTCACAAAGACTGATATTTATTTATTAAACAAACCGTAACATAACTATTACTACTATTGTTCATTTCTGATTAATTAATATTTGTTGAAATAAAATTCGGGCTTGGGAATTTTCAAGAGTTCAAACCTAGTTCTGAGCAAATATTTTGGACAAAGCCTGACTTCGGGTATAGAGTGTAGCATATTAATTTTAAACAAATATTTCTTTCAAACCGAACCGGACAATTTTCATAAAATAATTTCAAATGTTCAAAAACTATATGAAACAAATTTGTTAGATGTACACAGACGGTGTTTCATGTAACAGTAGAAGGCTTCGGACTATGAATTCTAGACACCAATACAAGAAAAAAATCCTAATTGTTTAAATATTTAAATCTTAGAGCAAATGCAAAATACAATGGCAAATGATTAATATATTAAGTTTTATTAAGTACAATTGTAATACAATTTTTCGAATTAGAAATATTCTGATAATATTAAATATAGGATTGAAATGGATAAAATATTTAATTAAAAGTCTCATTTGTGTCAAATGAAGTAAACATTGTTTATTGGAATTTTTTCTCGTGTTGGTGTCTCGAATTCATGCTCTGAAGTCTTAAGGTGCATTCACAAATGAAAATTAGGTTTATGGTTTCTGTTTAGGTTTAAGTAAGTCATTCATAAATGTAAGTATAAATTACCTGAAAATTAGTTTTGATATGTACAGACATCTGTGTAAATGCTTCAAAAACAAGATTAAAATATCAGTAGATCAATATTTAACAAGACACCTGTGCGCCGTGAAACTGTCATTCGCTTGGCATTATTTGTTATATTTCATCAATTAAGTTATGACAGTATCCATGTTCTTCTCGTATTTGTTTAAAAAGCCGAAACCACCAAGTGGATACTAAATAAAGATGGGTGTATATATCTATATCATTTCAGACTCGTTCTCATTGGTCAAGTTTGTGACGTCAAACTAAATCATAAACCTAAAGTTTGGACCTTGCAATGTTTAACTTTATGATCTGGATTTAGAGACCCTAAATTTTGAAGTGTGAATGGAGTCATTACATAATATGCGGCCAAAGTCTTTAAATCTAAAGTATAAACCATAAATCTAAACCTAATTTTCATTTGTGAATGCACCTTTATACTATTACATGAAACACCCTGTATATGTAGTATAATTAATTTCAACAGATATGAAAAATAAATATATGTTCTTGGATTATAATTTCTTAATATAAAATCCAGCAATTATATTTTATGCATTTCATTTATTTAAAAATTATACAAACATATTATAATATTTATATCATTAACTAAAAAATATACATATATTCACATTTCACATTTTTGTTGTGACAGCTCATTGGTGAATTTTTGTTGATCGGTTTCAGCCGATGCGTCAAATGCACTCTTGCAATTTATTCGGGACTGCAATAAAATAAATATTTCAGTCTTTATACCCTTACACCTGATGTTAACTTAATATAATGATAGTTTAAATGGAGATTATTACTTTTAAGGAAGTGTTATTAACAAATATACAACATGTGTTGTCCATTAGGCAAGTAGTTAAAAAAAATTCGCAGTGATTAAAGAAAAAGATCTATGCAATCCCGATGGTAAATTAAATAGGTGTCTATTGTAAAGAGAAGTTTGGAAGATTTTTTCTTAAATTTTTTCTTCGTTATTTAGATCAGTTTATTATATAAATTTTAACTAATTATAGAAAAATTATTTGAGATCCAACCTAAATGTTTAAATCGTAGAAATGGGCTTTAGGATCCAGGACAAATTTATTTAAACGAAAAAAGAATTGTGGCTCAATTGGTAGAGCGCCCGGCTAGAGATTGGGAGGCTCTGGGTTCGAATCCCAGCGAGGTCCATGAATTTTTCACAATTCTTTCTTCGTTTAAATAAATTTGTCCTGGATCCTAAAGCCCATTTCTACGATTTAATTATAGAAAACATATAAAAATACAAAAGAAAATTTATTAAAACATTTGTCAGAACTCATAGTACAACAATAACAATACAAACTTTTAGTTTGAGTTCTGTATATTTTATTAAAACACAACGTTTCGGCAGCATAAACTGCTGCCTTCTTCAGGGAAAAACAAATAAATAATAACAACACAATAGGTGTGTTTGATTCGCTACTTTGTGTCTACGGTTTACTGCCACGTCCATACAAAGTATATAGGAACGGCAGTAAACCGTAGACGCAAAACAACGAAACGAACAGATTTATTAATTATTAGCAACAAGTAACCAAGCTAATATATGACAACATATTTAATATAGGAAGCCATATTTATGTTTTCCCTGAAGAAGGCAGCAGGTATACTGCCGAAACGTTGGGTTTTAATAAAATATACAGAACGTACACTAAAAGCACAGATTACCTATACTACCGTATACGTTACGGTAGTATAAGTAATCTGTGCTAAAAGGTTGTATTATTAAAAGAAAATTTATTTAAACTTCAGTATTGAAGAAATATTTCGGAAAAAAAATAGATATAAAAATAAAGAATTGAAGATAAATGTCTTTTTTACAAATTATTGAAGAGTATGAAATTACAAAACACGTTTGTGTTTGTTATTAAAATTCTCTTTTAAATAGACACCGATTCCCTTTAATATACAGAGCCGGGGTTACACATATCATTTTTTAAATCACTTACTACCGCTTTAGAAAGTACAAAATTAAGTGAGAAAATATATCTTTCTAAGGTAAGAGATATTTTCAAATGTGAACATACATATACCGAGAGCTTCTTTCTTATCAGTGGACATGGGCGTTTGTCATTACCATAGTTACAATTAAAATGATTGACAGCAATGTATTATCGCGTTTTTTAAACTGGACATAGGGAGTTGGCAAAGTCATCAAACTGTCATCTTCCCAAATGATGTATAAAGAAAAAGTACAAATCATAACATTGTATAAGTCCAATATGAGTCTAAGGCAAGTTTCCTTTTATTTGCTGCTACTTTTAATAAGCGACCCGGGCCAGCAACTATTAGAAAAATCTATAATAAATATAGTACAAGATGCGTCAATGGACAGCATTAAAAGAAAATCAGCACAAGTAAGGTAATTAATAATAAGAAACATTATACAATTAAATGAAAATGGCATATCCGTTCGGTACTTTGACAATTTCCTAATAGTTATCCTGGGGCCTATTAAAAATAGGAGCAAATAAATCGGAAACTTGCCTTAGACTCATATAGGACTTATACAATGTTATGATTTGTACTTTTTCTTCATACATCATTTTGGAAGATGATGGTTTCATGACTTTGACAACTCCCTATATCCAGTTTTTTAAAATTCGCGGTAATATATTGCTGTCAATCATTTTAAATGTAACTATGGTAATGACATACTCCCATGTCCACTGATAAAAAAAACTCTCGGTATACGATAAAGTGTAATTTTTTCGAATACATCTCTGTGCAGCTGTGCCCTTCCTATTTATAAGTCAATGATTTGAATTGTATTCCCTTTACCATTGTGTACAGAAAAAAAATATTGCGATGTACCGTGACCCAAAAACGTAATTGTTAGCTACAAAATATTCTTAATGTTAAATATTACATTCGATTCCTAGAAATTTCAATGGCAGTCTCTGTTGTTCCATCTCTTTCCAACATATTAATCGAAATACCAATATCAAATTCAATTAATGTTATTGAGAAATAGATAAGTAAAATCGAAAATAAAAAAAATGCATTGAAGAAGAACTGGTTTATAGTAAAAGTCAGTAGTTTACTCGAAATGTCAAACAGTTTTTAAGGTTATTGCTATAGAAACAATATCCGATATTTTGCATAATGAGCGCTATTAATACTTTTTGATTTAGTATAAAAGTTCGATGATGAAATATACTAGATATACTAGACCACATTATATTAAGTGACTTATAAATAAGAAAGTGAACATACATGAAAGCGAGTTATATAAATTGCAGTGGCGTAGCTGTTTTTTTTTGTGGTAAAAGGGTGTGGCATAGGGCAAATTCTAGGGAAGTGTGTATTACATATGGTTTTAAATTTCTAATAGCATATTGCAATTAATAAACGACAAACAATTTTTTACATTCTGCAACGAGTTTCTCTACTGCTATAACTCTGCACAATAGACTCATAAACTATAATCGAAACACAGCAAATTTATATTTTAATCGTAAAATAGTTATTTAATCAAGAATAAAAGCCCAGAAATTAAAAATATATATTTCAGTAAAAAATATAACGCAGTTGTGGAATAAAACACAACTATGAAGTGCATATTTTAGCTGTTATCTCAAATTCTTGTGTTATGCGTATTTGAATATAAAATTCACAAATGAACTTTATTTTTTTCTTGTAAATATGTTTACTTTTCCCGAACATAGGAATGCGATAATAATGTTAATAATTATTATTTGTTGACATCTTCATACCTAAAAATGTTTTAAAAACGGTTGGAAATCTGCATGTAAACTCAGTAACTGTAGAAATATTCGTTTTCCGGGAATGGACTGTGTCATATTTTGAGTCTGAGCTCAACGTTTCGCCCACAGTCGTATGGGGCATCTTCAGGATGCAAGGGGGATAGTACTGTCTTAAACAAGGTTACCCGACGTGTCAACCACGCTAGAGGCCGAGTTTAAGTAACAAGAGGGAAAGACTCAGTTTACAAAGTTACCCGACGTGTAAACTGAGTCTCTCCCTCTTGTTGCTTAAACTCGGCCTCTAGCGTGGTTGACACGTCGGGTTACCTTGTTTAAGACAGTACTATCCCCCTTGCTCCTGAAGATGCCCCATACGACTGCGGGCGAAACGTTGAGCTCTGACTCGAAATATGACACAGTCCATTCCCGGAAAACGAATATTTCTCATGACTCAGACTGTGGAAGCCTACGCAATTATTTCAGTAACTGTAAGTTAAGCTGGATTTATAATGAAGTAACGCAGGACCCAACGCAGTTGAAGTAAAGTAGAAAGTAAAGCAAACGAACTAGCTAATGTATAGTAAACGCGTAAATTATTACTGATAACCAATGATAATATATACTACAATTTTGGCATATTTCGTTTAACTTTGACATCCACTGTTGACAAACTGTCAATCGTATAACATTTTATAGATATTTATTGAGCTTTGGTAATGATTTTATTTTGATTTATATTTTATAATGGATAGTGATGCAGAAATAACCAGATGAATTATTTTTCTATCCATTTTATAACTATGCTATACACAAAAAGTTCTGACAGTGACTACGTTTATCTCGACGTGTCAAGCCGCTTGAATTTAATAAATATCTATTTCAATCTTCAAAATAAACGATCGAGATTAATATTTCAAGCTGCTTGAAAATGTCAAGTCAAGCCTATAAAATAACAGGCTTTATAAAAATCGCGACACAAAACTTTAATGTTTTTAAAAGAGAAGTCAAATAACATGACAATTTTTAGATTTTGAGGTTATATATCCAGTATGAAATTAGATCATATTCCTCTCCCTGTCTGTCTGCATACTGTAGTACTTAACTATCTTTTTTTAGTCGATACGAATTTAAAGAAGATTGAAAATAACTTAATCCTATTTTCAATCCGCTGAGATAAACCAATAGGATTTTTCAAGTCATAATATACGTGAAGCCGCTTGAATTGTCGAGATAAACATAGTCAGTGACGTATGAGTCGGTATCGGATATCAGTAAAATGGATCATCGCAACCTCGATCCTGCGCAATGTTCATAATGATGACTTCTCATTGACCAACAGTAGAACAGTTCAGTAAGGTAACGCATAAAGATGAAAGTTGGTCAACTCCTGCGTTGCAGCTTTTACCTTACTTTAATATAAATTAACATACGCTTATCTTTTTACGTTACCTATAACATTTTCTTTACCTTTTACGTTACTTCATTATACATTCAGCTTTAGACTATCAAAGTTAAAAAAAAAATTATTCATCTTTATATCTACGTCATACATTTATTCTATTCCAAATTATCACTACTTTCAAGCCGCTTTCTGCTATCGCCTTTATTAAATACGGAATTAATTTTTAAGTATATGAATGCAGAAAATTACAACAAGAAAACAACGGAAATAAACCAAACAACACTTGTTTGTGTATTATTTTATTAAACTGGTTATTATTCACGAATATTTCCAGTTATTGACCACAAATTTACATTTTTATAAGTGCTGAAAAAGATTAATTTATGTGACTCCAATTATTAGCGAAGTTCATTGTTTGAGATTAAAATCATCTCTATATCTTCGTCATGGAATATTAAAAATATATATAACGGCTTAAGAATAACAACAAAGATTTTCTAAAAATGCTTTCAGTTTAAATGAAGTTTCATAAAAAAATAAAAATAATAGAGGATCCCATTCACCAACTTGATTTCTGAATCAAGAGATCATGATCAACAGATTCATAGTTTTTTTTTGGTTTTTGACCATTAATGTAAATAATTCAAAATAATTTTCACCAACACCAAATTCAAATTCAGATTGAAAACATAAATTGTTATACCAGTCAATCGGTCACGTGATTTATTTATTACTCTGTTCAGTCCTGTTTAAATTTCTCTAATCTTGTTACGTTTTCCCATCCTAAAAAGGCAAGTCTCTCTTTTGTCCAGCTCTTGGAAGTTACGTCAAAAGACGGCGCCTCGAGTATTTAGTTATTTATATATTTAATTTTCAATGAATGCTACTTGTATTATTTTTGTTAACTGAAATGATTTCATTCAAATGTTAACGCCATCAGTATTTTTAAAAGACGCCTGGTTAATTTTAATCGGTAGTTAAAAATCTTGTTATTCATAATGAGAGTTCTATAAAACATCTGTTAAGTTATTTTTGTTCTTTTGACAGGAAATGGGTGTGACAAAAAGAATATTAACTCATCACACTCAAAATGAATGTTGGCTTTTACAAAATAAAATACAAAATGTATTTATTTTTCCTTTAATGCGAATTTATTATTAAATATATCATTAGACATTTCGGTTATTTTTCTTAACAATTTACATGCTTTCCAAAATTCGTACTCTACGGGTAAACCAATATTTTGTATTAATATCTTTGATAAGTCCGAATAATTTCATTTTTTTCCGCCAACATATTGTTAATATTCATTTTCATTCATGGTAACATTTTTTTAAATTTCTCTTTTTAATTATTTTTATCAAATGAAATATTAAATCAAAAAGTATTTAAATTAACTAAAAATTGGATAGAAAATTTAACAGAACAAAATATCGAAAATAAAATTCTTGCAATCCTCGCTCTAGGCCCAAATTTTTCATATAATTTAAATTCAAAATCAATAAACAGAGAGTTAATTTTAAATACATTTACAAATTTAATGAACACAATAAAATTCGCAAATATTCCCAATAAAGAAAATTTAAAACTTAAAATTTCAGAATTTTTAACAAGCCAATCAAAAAAATTAAAAACCCATAAACTAGAATGTTGGGAAATAGAAATAAATTACTGGATAAAAAGCACAAAAAAATTCTTAAAAAAACACAAAACCTAATAGTAACTAGGGCTGATAAAAGAGCAAAAACAGTAATACTAACAAAAGAAAAATACAATGAAAAAGCTTATGAAATTTTAAACGACGAAACTACATACAAAAAGATTAAACCATCCAACGTAAATAAAATAAACAACAAAGTAAAAAAAAATTTAACAACAGTAAATAAAAATGACTTCATAAAAATCCATCCAACCATAGGAAAAATGTATTTTCTACCCAAAATTCACAAAGAGAATGTCCCATTGAGACAAATAACATCAACTATTGACACCTGCACCCAAAAATTAGCGAAATATTTATCTTTACATTGAGAAATGTCACCAGTAAGTCTAAATCCAAAACCTGTAGCATTTAGGTGAGTGCTTAGTTTTAAATTTTAAAAAACTGACTAAGATATTATTTTTTTCGTAAAATGTATCAATTTAATGTTTAAAAAAATTGTATTATAACAGATGCTGAAGATGAAGGCCATTGGGCCTTCGAAACGTCCAGAAATGTAAAATAAACATCCAACATTAAAATATTCCCAAAAAGGCCAAAAAAGTTTATTTACCTAAAAATTCTTCAGTGTTATATATTGTAATTTATAAAAGTGACTATGTTTACACGTATAGCAAAAAAGTACTTTGACTTTCAAAAGGCGACTTTTGCCGTTGTGTAAACACTCTCGCCTATTACTTTTCTTCCTAAAGTCAAGTCGAAAATAAAATAGACTTGACTCATATAAGTGACTTTTAAAAAGTCGTGTGAACCAACGAACGAAACATACTTTACTTTACTAACAGTGACATCTAGTTTTCATTCACAAATTCCTAGATATTTTATTAAACAATTTTGTGTTTTATATCTGAATTTAAAATATTCTCGAATTTTAAAATATTTTATTTTTTAATCTACTTCGCATCCAATATTGTTGCTGCATAGTTATATTATTTAAAAATATCGCGCTTAAATTTAGTAACTGTAGTTTAATATCCATTTTTTCTATAAATAATTTATTCTTTTTATGATTATATGATAATAGTTAAATAGGTAACTTACATCACACGTATTATAACCAAACTTTGCTGTCAAAGTCAAAGTTTAGTGAAGGGCAAGTAACAAACGTATAGTGAAGTATATTTGACCTTATGTGTAAACGTACCATTAAAATGACTTTTCATAAGTCACCTTTTAAAAGTCAAGTCAAAGTAAATTTTTCTCATACGTGTAAACGTAGTCAATATTGCACTATTTCTAGTAATTTTAGTAAGTTTGTTGTATTACTTGGCATAGTGGATGGCCGCATAATTCTGTGTATTAAATAATAATGTACAAACTAATATTTAATGTGAAATAAGAAAATTTGTGCAAATGTATTTTTTTTAAATACCATCATTTAATTTTCGAATATTGTTCTTGATCCTGATTCGATCCGTTGTTAGACAAATTAGACTACTTTATTATTTACGTAATACTTTTTAATCTGGAAAATATTTAATCTGGAAAATATTTATTGTTTACTAGTTTGTTGAAAATATATGTCAAAAACTACATAAAAATAAGTTCATGTTACTAATCAAGGTCTCAACAATATGGGTGAATCTAGAACAAATAATATTATCAATTTAAACTTACAATGTTCTAATATAGGTTATTACCAAAATATTTACAAAATGATTAGTTTATCTGGAGAGTTTACTTCCGAAGTAGTTACAGTTACCTACAATATTTGTTGTACAAGATTAAAAATTAATAAATTTCCCAATGTCCCAATGCTAAATAATGCAAAATAATTTGATAACTTGTAATTTGTCTTCCGGTTGGAATACATTAGTATTACAAGTAAAAGTTTACACGAACTACATGAGGTCAAATATTGTATTTATTTTTCCGGTTTTGTTTAATTAACTATGATTAGAATAATTATGCAAAAAATACTCAATAAAAATTATATACATTTCGACCAAATGTGAAGTCATTTTTCTATGGACTACATAACCAAAAAATATCTTTTGCAGGAAAATTTTATCAGATAAATTTCTGGGAAAATTGAATTTTACGTAATAAAGGAATTAAAAATATGTTTAAAAACAATAGATTAAATAGTATTAAAATATATACAGGCTGGTGGCGGTTAGGGGTGAACACAGAGATTTAACATAGGGTATTTGTTTTATGTTTTATGCAATTTCCTGCTCTCCTATTCATTTTACCAAAACCTGTAGAGTTAAAAGTTGCAGATAAAACTGTTTTTACATTTTTTATTATGTTTCTAGTTCCTAGTCAATTTGATTTATGGAAAATAAATCCCGTATTCTTCTGTAAGTATTTCCACCAAACTAATTCTTTTTAATGATGACACATTCCTTATTCAAATACACATTAATTATTTAATTTATTTTTTACAAAAAATTGGCAATGTGAATAAAATAATATTGTTTTCTACAATGTGATAAGATATAGTTATTGCTACTAATTAACGGAGCTTTTGAAATTTCTTTTTAAAATTATAAAGAAACTAAATGCACAATAAAAAATCTGATGTGGCCAGCACCTTCCGTCAGTTCTATGTATTTTGTATAAATGTCATACAGAAAATTCCTTGCAAAAGATTATATTTCTTGTACATTACCTTAAGGCAGTTGTATATATTTTATACAAATTCCATACAGAACAAAAGATCCTATATTTCCAGTAGTAAAATTTTAACACAAACATACTGTCAACTGCACTTGACATTGACACCTTTCAATCAGAATTTTCTTAATATAGCAGCTGTTTCCAGAGTTATAACATAGCTGACTAATATGTATGATATTTAATTTCTTTATAATTTTTTAACTCTATATCCATTTAATATGAAGTATAAAATGCATTCAAATCGTATAGAGAATAAAATATTCTTTAATTTTTATAATAACATTAAATGTGAAAAAATGATATTTAACATCGTTTTTTCAAGAAAAACTGTTACAATTTTCAAAAGAGGGTACTTCCGGTTGAGCAATTATAACCAAAATCTAATCAGCTCTTCACATGGATGTAACGAAGAGGAATACGAAAGAATTATAATTTTTGGAATTGTAGTATTAGAGTTATCGCATTAGAAAATTTTGTCACACACAGACACACACATACAGACATCGTAAAAATAGTAAAATCGTATTCTAGGGACCCTAAAACGTGCTTATTCATCAAAAATTCACCACCGAATTTTTTGACCAGACAATACCTTCTTTACCTAAATGTGACGGAAGGTAAAAACCAATAATAAACCACCATTCTGTATATAATGCGATATATTTAATATGAACTAGTTAGTTTGTAAATAAAATGCAATAAAATTGCGTGTACTTAAAAGGAGATTCCAGTAAGTATAAGTTATAATTTTATCAGGTTCATAATACGTCATGCGATACTTTGAAGAGTGATTCAACAAACAATTGAAGAATAATAAGTTATCAGTTGGAAATAGAAAACACTTCTGCCATCACATAATAAAAGAATTAAGTTCATAAAAATACCACACAACTTAGAAATAGAAGGAAAAGAATGTACATATAGAAAATGAATATTTGTCAATTTATTTATTTGCCTAAATAATAAATTTCAGTATACGCACATTCGGTTAAGTTGATATTTTTACCAGATATAGTACCTATCGAAAATATTTACATGCGAAACTTACAAACCAATTTTGTAAACGACAAATAAATCAAATAATAATTTACGCAATTTAACAAATGAAACTCCTACACTTTGCTACGGTATTCTCACGGTTACGCAAGTAGATATAAGGCTTATAAATCCGGTATAGACATACACTTAATATTAAAATGAAGTTGCCTGCGATTTCTGTTTCTCAGAACACAACTGATTGTGAGCTAAACTTTCAATTTCTACATCAGAGTTCGGTGTGTAATAGACACAGACATATCTTATTCGTGAGTATAGAGCGACTAACGAGCGAAAAAGGCCAGACTCTGTATAATTGTTTCCTTACCTTGTCGAGAACAAAACGTGATGAAAATAGTTTTTTAATTCGCATAAGGCGAACATTATCATTTTAGCAGACGTACAAGCAACAAAAGGTACAGCAGTACAGAACTTATTTAGTTTAAATCAATTTTAAAACAAGAATCTACATTATGGTTCTAGAACGTAGGTAAAATTTGTAAATAAAATAAATACATAGCAACATCTTTGATTTATTTTAAGCTTTAAAAATTTAGTGCAATAGAATCTGTAGCACTAGATTTAGAAAATAAAATATGAAATTTTCGTCGAAAATCAGATAGCCACAAATAGAACAAATAATTATGTGTCCACATTGTTATAATTCAGCATTACATATTCAGGTATTATAATCTTAATTGATATTTTGTTTTATTTGTTTTTATTTCCATGGCTATGTGATTTTTGTCGAAAATGTAATACTTTATCTTCTAAATACAGTGCTACCGATATTTTATTCCATCACATGTAGACTTTTTAAAGCATAGGACAGAGACCTATGTCTTTCCAATTCGAAATTTTAAATGCACAAACTCAGTTTTACACTTTGAAACGCCCCAACACAGCGATACTTTCAATTTTTTATTATTGCCTTGTTTTCGTGTACTTATCTTTTTTTTTCATGTAACAAGGTGGAGTATTTGCATTAAAAACTAAAACTAAGTTAGAATTCTAAATGTTAACTTTAAACTGGCAATAAATATAATTACATATACAGGGTGTAAATGAAATAAGTGCATTAAATTTAACCAGTAATGTAACTCGATGAGAGCAACAATATTTCTTAACTTTTTTTTCTAAGTCTTTTAGATTTTGAGTTAAAATTCTTTAAAGATTTGCTGCATATTTCGTTACCCGCTCATGGAGAACAAATGACTGTTGCCGTGTTCAAGTGGGATACAATCAGCTCAAAAATTGTGGGTTATCGGTTACACTTACAGTCACAGTAATTAATAAACGAATCAAGGGAAATAACATTATTATTAATTAATACGTAAGAGTACAATTTTTAAAATAAATAAATTTAAATTTTGGATAACAAAATTATAAAGTTGTGTTTTGAACCAGGGTTTTAATCACCTTTGAATAGTGTGAATAGAGGAAGACAAGGAGAGACGAGGAGCAAAAGCATAGTTGTTAGGTTATGAGATGATTATTTATCGTCGAGAAATCATAATAGTTTAAATACGTTATTCAAAAAATGTAAGTACAAACTTTTGTCCATTTAAAAGAGGTACATGAGTATCAATAATTAGTCGTCCATTTATTGTTCCCGCCCAAAACATTTTTTAATGAAAATTTTTACAGCATTTTCGTCTGTCAAGATGTGTATTGTGCATAATAAATACACCTTCCCAAGTAAATTCAGTCTCATGAATGAACATTATGAGCCATTCCCAAAATTGAAGTCTGTTATGTGCTGAAAACATTGAACTTTTTGCACATGGTATGGATATAACTGTTGCTTTTTTTAAAAATTGTCATATGTGACACTCCGTATTGTGATGTGATAAAGATGTACAAGATTAACAAATGTGCGAATATTAAGAACAGAATGATTTGGTGATGATTTGGAAACGCTCCATGTAAATGTGTTGGCAACTCCATGACACTGTCTTTATGAGAACCGTGATGTCAAGTAACATGTAGTACAGATACGAGTAAAAAATAAATAAATAAACCATAGGTAAGTAATTACAATGTCTGTGTACTCGCATTTTGACAGAATTTTACCTTATAAACAAGTTTATTACTGTCAAAATTTAATTGCAACAATTGACAGGACTGTCAATTGCTAAAACAAAATTTTTCATAGCTATTGCTGCTGCATTCAATTATTACAAAAATATTTGGAACGACTCGTCAATTTACGGGGTGGTAAAAATGCTAAAAAAATATGCGATTTCGAGAAAAAGTTATTAAGAAATATTGTTGCTCTCGATGAGTTATACTACTGGTCAAATTTAATGCACTTATTTCATTTACACCCTGTATTATAAACAAATCTTGGCGATAGTTAGCCCACATAAATTCGTAAGGATCGATTTTGTTTCTATATGCAATAAATCAGAAGCATGATCATCATCGTTCGAAAATGAATGAAAAAGTTTCCTAATGAAGAGCAAACCAAAATTCCATATTATGTAATATTTAGAAGTTACATGCAAAAATAAAAAATTCTGGGAGGATGGTTTACCGGGTGAGATGACTCCTTTGCAAAAATCCAAAGAATAGAACACATTGTTTCGTTCTACTATTATTTGGATTTTGGTAAAAGAGTTATCTCAATCTGAATTTTTGTATTTATCTGGTAACTTGCATTTTTCGGGTTAAATACAACTGGTACACTAACGGGGTAACTTTGACTTAATTTTACCGACTTCATCTCTTATAATAACGAAGATCCTAATAGCAAGGGTCGAAACCGGGCATCCTTTATATGTATCATTTCTGTAAAATAAATGGTTACTATTTGAAGAATTCATTTACACTTTTTTTATAATAAAATTATTCGAAATACAAATCATGAGATTTTAAATATATATATATATATATATATATATATATATATATATATATATATATATATATATATATGAGAGGGGGGGGGGCGCCAATTTCAGCACATTTTTATAATCCAATGTTAAACTACTATGTTCCGCGTTTCGTTGCACACCCTGATGTAAAAATAAAATATTTAAAAAAGGATATCTTAACAGAAAATCACAGAAAAACGAAAGAAAAGTTAAAACAACAAATTTATTGTAGTAATTCACAGAAAATAACACTTAATGCACAGTTTAACAACAATTTATATTTATCCCGCTAAGAAATATGTACGTATGCCCATCAAATCTGTAATTTGGATGCAGGTGTGAAATTACAAACAATTTTTTATTGACCAATATACTTATGTTGCTTTTAAATTTTATCGATTGCAAATACTTAACCAATAAAGTAAAAATTGTATAGAACATAAAATTATATCATTAAACAATTAAAATTAGATTTTGTTTTCATTCTTAGAAAGAATAATAAATTTATATTTTCTTATTAAATTTTTTCGATTTATTATTACTGGGGTATGCGACCATATGCGAATTTCAATATATATATCATAAAATATAAAAACTAACCACTGTAGCTTCTCATTGTAATAATAAAAACTAAACATTAATTTGTAATAATCGTTTTAGAGACGGGATATATGCCGTAAGTATGTTAGAACCGTGGACGAAAACAGATAGACTGCGGGAAGGAAAGAGACTGTTATGAATCAACCTATCAGCGTCGCGTTTATGTTGTGGTAGGTGTGGCAGGGTGTGGCATGGTCACGTCACAAATCTCTTCCCCAAATTTTTAACAATTATTTTTTCGTAAAGTACGAATAATTAATCGATGTAAAAAATACGGGTATTTTATTTTTTGTCTAGTATCATAATCATATTATGTAAAAATAAAAATTTGGTCACACACCACAACACACATGTCCAATTTCCTCCAAAAACGAAATATTATTAAGTAAAAGGGAAACCTTCCCGATATGAAAAGTTAATGTGTAGAATGAAATATTAATCTAGAACAACGGAGTAGTATAATTTCAGTAACTGGTGGCTACAGTCTACTAATTGTGGAGCACACCAATTATTTTGAAAAGTCATTAACAACAATACTGTATTGTTCTAATAACGAGCATGTACCTGAAAATTAACAAACCATGAAATTTTCATTCAAAATGGGTTCGTTCACAGCAAAGTGAAGCTATCAATATTGCATAACAAAGATGATGCCATCTATAGTTGCAATAGCAGACAACGATGGACATATTAAACATTTATATTAATAATTTTATTAATTTTGTCTAAAATTAATAAGTAAAGAGATATCGCTAGTTTTTATGTATTTCCTATATTCAAAGAAAAAAACTGATTAAGAGTAAAGTAAGCATTTTACATGAAAACTTACAATTAACAATTTATATGTGTATTCACAAATGAAAATTAGGTTTAGATTTATGGTTTATATTTAAAGACTTTGGCCGCATATTATGTAATGACTCCATTCACACTTCAGAATTTAGGGTCTCTAAATCCAAATCATAAAGCTAAACATTACAAGGTCCAAACTTTAGGTTTATGATTTAGTGTGACGTCACAAACTTCACCAATGAGAACGAGTCTGAAATAATATAGATATATACACCCATCTTTATTTAGTATCCACTTGGTGGATTCGGCTTTTTAAACAAATGCGAGAAGAACATGGAGACTGTCATAACTTAATTGCTGAAATATAATTAATAATGCCAAGCGAATGACAGTTTTCAGTCTTGTTGAGTACTGCTCTACCGATATTTTAATCTTGTTTTTGAAGCATTTACAAAGATGTCTGTACATATCAAAACTAATTTTCAGGTAATTTAAACTTACATTTATGAATGAGTTACTTAAACCTAAACAAAAACCATTAACCTAATTTTTATTTGTGAATGCACCTTAAGTCAGCTAAACACTGCTTACCGCGATCTAATAATTTAAAAGAACTATATAAGCATATTAAGGTGCATTCACAAATAAAAATTAGGTTTATGGTTTTTGTTTAGGTTTAAGTAACTCATTCATAAATGTAAGTTTAAATTATCTGAAAATTAGTTTTGATATGTACAGACATCTTTGTAAATGCGTCAAAAACAAGATTAAAATATCGGTAGAGCAGTACTCAACAAGACACCTGTGCGCCGTGAAACTGTTATTCGCTTGGCATTATTGGTTATATTTCAGCAATTAAGTTATGACAGTCTCCATGTTCTTCTCGCATTTGTTTAAAAAGCCGAATCCACCAAGTGGATACTAAATAAAGATGGGTGTATATATCTATATCATTTTAGACTCCTTCTCATTGGTGAAGTTTGTGACGTCAAACTAAATCATAAACCTAAAGTTTGGACCTTGCAATGTTTAGCTTTATGATTTGGATTTAAAGACCCTGAATTCTGAAGAGTGAATGGAGTCATTACATAATATGCGGCCAAAGTCTTTAAATCTAAAATATAAACCATAAATCTAAACCTAATTTTCATTTGTGAATGTACATTTAAGGTGCATTCACAAATGAAAATTAGGTTTATGGTTTTTGTTTAGGTTTAAGTAACTCATTCATAAATGTAAGTTTAAATTACCTGAAAATTAGTTTTGATATGTACAGACATCTTTGTAATTGCATCAAAAACAAGATTAAAATATCGGTAGAGCAGTACTCAACAAGACACCGTGCGCCGTGAAACTGTCATTCGCTTAGCATTATTGGTTATATTTCAGCAATTAAGTTATGACAGTCTCCATGTTCTTCTCGCATTTGTTTAAAAAGCCGAATCCACCAAGTGGATACTAAATATAGATGGGTGTATATATCTATATCATTTTAGACTCCTTCTCATTGGTGAAGTTTGTGACGTCAAACTAAATCATAAACCTAAAGTTTGGACCTTGCAATGTTTAGCTTTATGATTTGGATTTGGAGACCCTAAATACTGAAGTGTGAATGGAGTCATTACATAATATGTAGCCAAAGTCTTTAAATATAAAGTATAAACCATAAATCTAAACCTAATTTTCATTTGTGAACGCACCTTTACTGTCTCTAAATCCAAATCATAAAGCCAAACATTGCAAGGTCCAAACTTTAGGTTTATGATTTAGTTTGACGTTACAAACTTCACCAATGGGAACGAATCTGAAACGATATAGATATATACACCCATCTTTATTTAGTATTCACTTGGTGGAGTCAGCTTTTTAAATAAATGCGGAAACAACATAGAACTGTCAAAATTGAATTGCTGTTTGCAGTTTCACGGCGCACGGGTATATATTAAGTTTTGCTCTACCGTTATTTTAGTCTTGTTTTTGAAGCATTTACATAAATGTCAGTACAATCAAAACTAAATTAGAGTTAAATTAAACTCGCATTTGTGAATGACTTACTTAAATCTTTACAATTAATAATTTGTAAATTTAAGTTAGCTAAACACTTCTTACCGCGTTCTAGTAATTTAAAAAAACTATAAGTATATTATATTGAAACAGAGTTGGCGGAATCTTTTCCTTTTACATCGCAACTAGAATGATTACTGAAAATAGTAAAAAATAAACACTTTTATTATATAATCTGTTCATTTTCAAGTTATATCGGTAACAGTAAGGGAGCTAGAAAGTTCTTTCTTTGATTATCCCAAATTTTAAAAAAATGGACTAATGTTGTTGCAAAGAGCTCTTCAATTTAATATCGTTCTCATAACTCATCTAATTTTGATATTCGAATATTAAGTGTATATGGTATTTTCGACTTAAAATTACCTAAGAAATACACTCTTAAGCTACGTATAAATTTATCTTGGTTATAGATATTTGCAATGTAGGTCTCCATTGTAGTATACAGAAATATGTAAAAGTATAATATAAACCTTATCAAATTAAGCTTTAAAAATATTTTCATCAGATGTAGTGATAACTTAAGTAAATACACTTCATCATCTCCAGGAATATAACACATAAAGCAAGAATTATAAACTGTAATTGTAAATTTTTTGAACTACTAATAAAATAATTATCGAGTTCTTATCTTTATTGAAAGCAGCATTATGGATATTACTTTACGAAACAAATATTGCACAAGCGATAAATTTAAATATCGATAGAAATATTGATAATAAAAATTGAGCATTGTTCAAAGAATCTATGAATCAATGATTAAGAAACTTTGATCGTGTAGACTGCAATTACGAGAATTTATTTTCTATTTCGTATTTTGACATTTTGTATGATTGATGTGACTTGTGTTGTGTTCGTTATATTTTCTGATATTTACCACATAGTCATGTAATGGCAGTAATGCATTTTGTGCCTCGAGTACTATAGAGTTTGACATTTAATTCGCCAACAATAACAAAGGCAGGTGTGAAATTAAAACAAATTTTTATTGACCAATATAAAACGTTGCTTTTTTAAATTTTATCGTTTGAAAATAACCAATAAGGCACGAACTGCCGAATATAAAATTCTGTTACTAAAAACAACCATAATACCAGAACAAAATTAGATTTGTTTTTATTCCTAGAATAATAATGTTATAACGCCACATCATAAATAATAGTTTTCTTTATTTATTTGTTCCATTTATGAAGGAGTATACAGGGTGTACCAGATATACTCAAAAATTTTGACTCTATCGGGTCTAGTAATGAAACTATAGCAGCATACAAAAATAGCATTTATGTTCAAGGAACAGTAAGATTACTTTACTATACTCTAGGACTCACAGTAGGTGGCAAACCCAAGAATTTCAACAGAACGGCGTTGATATCCAATGTTATAATACAGGCAGTAAGCGGCAATATGCCGCTTTGTCATAATTAGTTTTATTGCTAGACCCGACAGAGTCAAAAAAATTTACTATAACGCATGCATAACAATGGAATTTCGGAAAGTAAAAAAGAGATAGAGAATCGGTAAACTGGACAAAATTTGCACCATTAGGTCATTTTACCAAAAGTAAAATCACATGTGAGATCATTATTTATCGTACCTATATGACTTGAATAATATACAGTGTTTCCTTTAAAACAACCAGCGCTTTTTTGGGCGAACTAACAATTTTAGAGAAAAATGTTTAATACCAAAAATGATCAAGAATAAGGGGATAATGTATCAATAGTAACAAACCGAATATTTAACCAGTGGTTCTCAAACGGTAGAACAAAATCATATTTTTTAAATGGTACCCTATATAATTTTTTAACCCTTTAAATAGAATATTATTTTCTGATTTCAACGATATAAATATAGCATAGCGTTGTATAACAAATATTTCGAGAAAAATGGTATTAAAAACTAGAAATAATGTAATAAAAAATGGGTTTACTACTAGCGTAACTAGGCAACAGACGTATCAATATTTGTGCATTGCATAGCCTATTGTAATATATAACATTATTTTTAATACCATTTTTCTCGAAATAATTGTTATACAACCCTATACCATATTTATATCGTTGCAATTCTCTATCTAATGGGCTAAAAAATTATATAGGATACCATATAAAATAATATAATTTTGTTCTGTCGTTTGAGAACCACTGGTCAAATTTTCGGTTTGTTATTATTAATAAATTAGCCACTTATTCTTGATCATTTCTTGTATATAACACTTTTTTCTAAAGTCATTAGTTCGCTCAAAAAAGCGCTGGTTGTTTTAAAGGGAACACCCTGTATAAATAATGTACATCTACCTTATATTATTCGTACATTTTTTGCTATACTTGTTAACATTGATAAATTTCAATATTTCGATTAGTTCAAAGCAATTTTGACGATGATCCAAAAGATATTTCTTACAGGATTATAACATTAGATATATAAACCACACAATAAAATAAATTACCAAAAAAACTAACGGTTATGCCAGAATTAACATTGAAATTGGTCTGTAACCTTTCTCAAACAAGCTTCGTTAAACACGTGTGCATTTTCTCATGGAGGATGCTTCATAATTTTTTCAATAACAATAAATTATTATGGTGATAATATAACCTCGTATTTTTTTTTTAGTTAGCATAGCTATACCGTGAGTTTCAGCTAAGATGCACCATTATTGTATTTGTATTAAAATGGTTACTAGTTACACATGCTGCATCGCTCCAGATAAAATGCAACATAGGTTGTCAAAGTTGTCAATGCCAAATGAACTTCTTTTACAGATGTTAATTAAAGAAAAAATTCAAATGGTTATTGGTATAGTATGACTAGCGAATGAGTTGACGTTTAGATTATTCAACAGATGTGGTTTCTTTTGAAAACATTTACATATATTTTAATTGAAAGGAAACTGTCCCTTATGTATTCCATTACAGAAGATTAGAATTGTACTCAATACCAAGAGGCATTTAAAATGACCTTAGCAAGAGGATTCAGGGTTGTATTTAAAATATTTAATACCGCAAATTCTAGTTCGTTCGTTTCAGTTGTAAGCAACCCTCGAGTCGAAATTAAAAATAATCCGATTTCATATAATTGCCAAACTAAATAATTTAAAAATCAAAATATTTTGTTATAATCAACATAAACGAAAAATGTTTAAAATATTTTAAACGCACCCCTGTTTTGATATTCAGTTACCCTAGTCGGCCATCTATTTTCAGCCAGACATAGCAATGTATTTCTGTGCTTTCCTAGTCCAGTATTTAAATGGGTTCATGCAAAAATTTCATACCTGAATATTTTGTACAATTCTATTCTTCTCTAGGGTTTCAAAAGAAACCACATCTATAAAATAATTTAAACGTCAATTTTCATTCGCTAGTCATACCATATCTCTGTTTGGAAGCGTTATAGCCTTTATGTTTATTGGGATTTTTTTCTCGTCTTGGTGTCGAGAATTCATACTTCGAAGCCTTGTACCCACTATTATATGGAACAGCCTGTATAGCGATAAATGAAGTGGTTATGTACCTTCCAAAACTAGGGTTTCCTTCCAAAAATACTAGTAGTTCCATTTTATGAATACGGTTTAGACTATACAGTGTCCCACACTCTATGTTCAGTGTAGGGTCTTATGGAGGACCATGTTGCCATATTTACCTGTTGTAAGTCTACAAGATAGAAAGAGCAAAATAGATGCCCAAAAAGAAATGAAATATTCTGAGTATTTCATTGAATGTATTTATGACTGATGTACTTTCAGTGAATCTAAACACGTGGGTGAAAAGAAAAAAAAATCTCTATCGGATACATTTAAAAATTTTATTATATTTTCTATAGATTTAGAGATAGAGACATAAATAATTAAAATAATATATTGTACTGAATCTCTCAGCCCATGGAAAACAAGTGGAGTAATTAAAATGTTTGTAATTGACAGAGATAAATGTCAGTGTCAAAAAACTAGAGACATTATTGAAGACTTTTTCTGGGAAGTACATTTAATATTTCTAATTTTGTTATTAATTAAATATTAGATAGATACATACATATATATATATATATATATATATATATATATATATATATATATATATATATATATATATATATATATATATATATATTTATTATACACACTTTTTCATACATTCTTGTATATAAGTGGTGATTCGATGACGATCAAACAGTTTTTCTTCATATGGTTAATATTTTCTAACATTTTACACGTAGTTGATGAGGATGAAATTATGAAAGACGCACACACCAGCCATGCCTTATCCGGGATTCGAACCCAGGACCCTTGGAGCGTGAAGCGATAGCGCTACCGCTACTCCACCTGGGTCGGCTTATATATATATATATATATATATATATATATATATATATATATATATATATATATATATATATATATATATATATATATATATAATACATGTACCCTTCAGAAATACCGCCAATCTCATCAATGAATTGGAAGAATCTCGAACATTAGAAGAATAAAAGGAAACTTTTTCATTGAGTGAATTAAAAAATATAAATACATATAAAGAAGATATGTGTTTTGTGTGTACTAGAAATGTTAAATATGTACTATACTTATATAGCCTAATATGAAAATTGCGAGAGGTCTTGTGCTGGCCACAACAGATTTTTTTATTTAACTTATATCTTATTTGATAATTTACTAATATTTAGGCTTGATAGAAATACTGCATATATTTTACATAGTTCACAAGTCTTTATTCTTTCTTTATAATCTCCAATTTGAATTTATAATATTTTAATATTCTAATCTCTAATGCATTTGATCAAGATTAGTATGCCAGGCGATTTTAAAATATTGTATTGAAATATTACTTATTACAGGTACAAATAGAGTCACCATGTTTTTTACAACCCCGGTTCCAACGCATCTTTTCGCGGCCCTGTATTTAAAACTGCAGACAAATTTCGGGGGAATGGTGAATACAATAAGCCCTTGGGTAAATAACAGACTCTCATAAAACTTAAATTGTACAGTGTTAACTAATTTTGGTATAGCAATGAAAATTTATTAATGTTTCAATATTACATTACATTGAAAAATTGGCAACATGGTACAGAAAACGTCCATAAGAATAACATTGGCTATCTCCACCACACTGAACATAGAGTGTGGGACACTGTATAGAGTTATCTTATAGTTTTAAGATTTGTTTTATAATCTTTTGAGAGTAAGTAAATGAAAGAAAATTGAATAAATAGCATCTACGTATTTAATTATCGACTACTCATAATACGTAGGTACCTAATTACGCCATTTCAAAATAAAATTGTGGATATCTTCATTATTGCAGTACAAACCTCAAATTAGTATTATCTATATTTATTTACTTTTCCTTTATCACTATATGACAATTATCGTGACACTTTTTCTGTGAACTGTTTTTAATTGATAAATTGTATTTCAATTACCTTTTTCAGAGTAATTGTACAAAAAATATTGTTTTGTTTTTGCGTAGCGCTAATCTTTGACTTCAGGTGATAATTTCTAAGAACCCTGTAATCAGCATTTTACGTCAACAAGAACAGTTGCTTGATCTTGACTACCAGATAAAAAATTATACCTGTCAGAAGAACGCACTCACTATTTTTTACTAAGATCTATAACTATGGTGTTCGACTAAGAAAATTAAACTTTATAGAGCAACGTTTTTCAAATAAATAAATTTCGTTGGCTACATTACAATTCAAATATATACCTTTCACACGGAATCAAATAGTGATGCACGACGAGGCGAGAGTACTCTCGCATCTCGTCTCGTCTCGTCTCGTTGCATTATGCGAAACGAGAACGAGATTGCAGTTTAAAAGTCGAGGCGAGATCGATATAACAACTGCGAGAAGCGAGAAATCTCGCGAGATTCTCGTGAGAGTCTCGCAATAAAAAGTATTTGTAACTTTATAGTTTTGATTCATAAATTCCATGAAAAATGCACTGTACAAGGAGTGGAGTCAACGCTAATTCATGCATAGAACACGTAAATATGAAAATTATATGAATTCACTATATTTTTTGTGTCTATCTGAAGTCGATTCGATTAGTATCGTTCCCAGAGCGAGGAAATGCAAAAATAAAGTCAAAATCGGTATTGCATTCAATAGAACTAGTTTTCTTCAATATTTCATCCCCTAATTCACCCCAGTTAAAACCACGGTTAATAAAACTATTGTCACCCCTGAAAAGTAAAGGATGTTATATTAACAGGGAGAGAAGCGGAGTGATTGGTTGTCGGCGGGTTACCAGTATAGCGGTTTTTTATGAATTAATCTTACTTAAATAGTGGCATATATTTAATGAAAAAGTGTAGGTACTTTTAGTTATAAAAAATATTTTTTTAATGTTTAATTTGTTTTACTGATGAAAGAATGTGTTAACAGATGTTCGTATTGAAATAGTTTAGAGATCACAATTTGATGATAAATTGGATATTTTAGAAGTAAATTAAATTATTATGTTCGTATTGAAATAATTTGGTGACCAGATTTTAGTGTTTCGTCTCTTTATTATAGTTATACGATTGCAAATACATGGAAGACGATGCTATTGGTGCGAACTTGTCTCTTGTAGTTAAATAGTTACGTAAATACTTAGTGCGCAAGTGCTTATTTTTATAGCGAGACTCTCGCGCGAGAACGAGATGAGACCCAAAAAAATGTGCAAGAAGGAGAGCGAGATCGAGATTACAGATCCAAAAACGAGACGATATCGATATTTTATATTTCTCGTCTCGTCTCGCCTCGCGTGCATCACTAGAATCAAACATCTTTAATTTTTCTGGAACGGCAAAAATTACATTAACCGTGGTTTTAACTGGGATGAAGAAGGGGCTGAAATTTTATGCTGGACAAAAATTAGTTCTGTTGGACCCTATAACCCTAATCCTAGTAAATATTTTATTACTATTTGCACAACCCTATGTATTTTTTAAAAAAACAACCGTAATAATTTTTTTGCTTTTGGGTAATTAGTACTGAATTTTCTGATTCATTTCGTGTGACTGTGCCGGAATGGTATTGTGCCAGCTTCAGGAATCTTCCAAATTCAATGTAATCAATAAAATTAAATTAAGAAATAACTTCCTATGATTATGTTGGTACACTGAACTCATTTTGGCCAAATTTACACAACATGAAAAACATAACGGGCCAGTTACATTAATGCACACGGCCACTAATGCCATACATTTTACTTTTCTGCTTATTTATTTATATTTTATATAAACACACATTTTTCACAACTGTCAATATTATTTTAAGAGGCAAACCATTTTGTCATAAATTCACTTGACGTTTATTTACTAATTTACCATTAAGTGCAGACTTGTTTTTTTTATCAAACATAAAACACCCACGTACTCTGATTCTGACTATAGTCTTAGTCTCAGAATCAGACTACACAATATTTCTATATTTTCGTTTACTTTATAGTTCATATTTTTTACGCTAATATTAATGATTTATTTTCGAACACTTATGTAATTTGAAATAGTATATTATTCAACGAGCGTATTATGATGGCTATTATTCACGAGGATGATTCTAGAACACGAGCCGTAGGCGACTGTGGTAATTCATCCGAGTGAATAATAGCCATTATACGCGAGTAGAATACGATATTTTATCTACACCTGCAATTGAATTCATATTATACCTGGTGACACTGAAAAATGGTCCACTCTAAATAACTTTCTTATTTATAATTATTTCCAATTTTTTTATATATTTGTAAACTAGACCGAAGGGCTAACAAATCATTGTATTTGGCATGATGATAGCGCTTCCGGTTTAATCGGAAGTGACATTAAGTTTCATGTTTCAAATGAGATATCTTATATTTTTATATATTTAGAATCTACGTAAAATTATGAATTCAACAATATGCTTGAATTTAATTTTTACTAATGAAATAAATTACAAAAACGGAAGAGAAAATTACGAATAATTAATCTGGTACCATGATACCAGGTTGGTTGTGAAAATAATTTAATCATTTTTTTGTAACAAATTTTAGAATCTTATAAAAATAACTTACTATTTAAACAATTTACTGAAATATTACTTACCGCGTAAATATCATGACTTACCAGGTTAATATGGTCATAAAACTATATTAATGATATATAAAACGATTATTTCTTACAAAATACTTTGCGCTAAATGAAGATGATTGTGAACCCTCAACAATAAATTTGACAGTTCCGTGTCTTATGTAACCTCGCCCCGTGGATTATGAGTCATAATCCACGGGGCGTGGATAATGAACGGTATTATGTATCCATGGTTACGTACATAATCAATATATTATTAAACAGGTGTAGATAAATAAAATATTTACATTTCCTATACATTAATAAGTATGTATTTCAATTTCAAGATCACAAATTAATTTAATAGAATTTAATGAGTATCTTTATCAATAAGACAATGTCAAATTTTAAAAAGTCAAAACATTAAGCGAGTAATGTTAAAAAAAAGAAATTTGCATGACTCATAAGATGAGTAAATATTACGATGTACACATTAAAACGAAGGGTTATCAATTTAAACTGTACACAGCAATAATTTGCAGATTAATTAATTTTATCATAATTAATTTTGTTTATAATTACGCTCTAGTTTTATATTGCATTGTATAATAATTATAAATATATATATATTTTTATTTCACACGTTTACCTATGCAAAAGTTTTCCAAAGCATAAAATTTTGCGCAAAAAGTATCATTATCAGTAATATTTAGACTACTAGATACTATCATGTAAATTTAAAATTTTCTAATATTTAGCAAAATTTGTTATTATATTAAACAATAAAAAAGCTACTTTTTCATTAAAGGAAAATTATACTTAAAGCATTTAACTTAATTTCTATTATATATTATCAATTAACACAAGAAATTATAACGTACTTATTATTAACGTCTAATTTATTAAATATAGTAACTAATTAAAAAAATATAATTTACAATAAGTGAACGGCTTATTCTAATTCACAGAACTTTCTTTTGCTGATCATAAAATAATTACCTATTATCCGTAATATGAAATTTTACTAGACACTTCCCAATTATTATCAAACTATTTCTCCATTCATAAAAGTATACCAATATTTTTTATCAGTGGACATGGGCGTATGTCATTACCATAGTTACATTTAAAATGATTGACAGCAATGTATTATCGCGTTTTTTTTAAACTGGACATAGGGAGTTGTCAAAGTCATCAAACTGTCATCTTCCAACATGATGTATGCAGAAAAAGTACAAATCATAACATTGTATAAGTTCAATATGAGTCTAAGGCAAGTTTCCGATTTATTTGTTGCTACTTCTAATAAGCGACCCAAACCAACAGCTATTAGGGAGTTGTCAAAGTCATCAATCTATCATGTGTCAATTTCAGAAATTCTTTTTATATCGAAAAGGTATTGTCATTTTCATTTAACTGTATAATTTAATGAAAAATATTCGTTTTCCGGGAATGGATTGTGTCATATTTTGAGTCAGAGCTCAACGTTTCGCCCGCAGTCGTATGGGGCATCTTCAGGAGCAAGGGGGATAGTACTGTCTTAAACAAGGTTACCCGACGTGTCAACCACGCTAGAGGCCGAGTTTAAACAACTTGGTTTATTTGGCCTCTAGCGTGGTTTACACGTCGGGTAACCTTGTAAACTGAGTCTCCCCCTTTGTTGTTTAAACTCGGCCTCTAGCATGGTTGACAAGTCGGGTAACCTTGTTTAATGTTTAAGACAGTACTATCCCCCTTGCTCCTGAAGATGCCCCATACGACTGCGGGCGAAACGTTGAGCTCTGACTCAAAATATGACACAGTCCATTCCCGGAAAACGAATATTTCTCATAACTCAGACTGTGGAAGCCTACGCAATTATTTGTATAATTTAATGTTTCTTATTATTAATTAACTTATTTGTTCTGATTTTCTGTTAATGTTGTCCATTGACGCATCTTGTAGTTCTAAAATTATTATTATTATAGATTTTTCTAATAGTTGCTGGCCTGGGTCGCTTATTAAAAGTAGCAGCAAATAAATCGGAAACTTGCCTTAGACTCATACTGCACTTATACAATATTATGATTTGTACTTTTTCTTCATACATCATTTTGGAAAATGACGGTTTGATGACTTTGATAACTCCCTATGTCCAGTTTACAAGAAAAACGCGGTAATACATTGCTGTCAATAATTTTAAATGTAACTATGGTAATGACACACATCAGACAGAAATAAAAGGCTAATTTGTCAGTAATAACAAACTAAAAATTCAACCAGTGGTTCTCAGTTTTCACATATGAAGACCACACTGCAAAAAGGGGAATGTCATTATTAAGCAATTTTTGGAAAATTAAAAAACGTTTATAGCAATAATGTTCTTATGTTGTATGGCTATATTTCAAAGCTAAACAACATCCCAGTTTCTACATAAAATTAATATATTATATATACTTAAAATGTTCAAAATTAATCAATAAAGTGTCGTTCACTATTACCTACTATTTTCTGTACACTAATGTCAAAAAAAAAATTTGAATAACAAATTTGTTTGGTGTTTTGTCTTGTGCTGAAAATATATGATTTTAATCAAAAAATAGTATAAAATTGTTAATAGGTACCTTACGGAACAATCAGCATTAGAAAGACAGGTACTTGAAATGTCATCTGTGATTTAACAGTGCCTTAACTCTCAAGGCAAACACATGGTCGTGAATATATTAACAGAACTGAGAAGTTTACAGGTAAAGCAACAGCAACCATAAGTAGGCTTAGATATTTATGACACGTTACTTGATAGTTGATACCGTACAATCACTAAATTAAAATTTTGCAAAATTTGCCTAAACCTTAATATTTAATATGGATCAACTTTTTGTACATACAAAACAAATTTTTTCTTTGTTTAACTGACATTTCAGTTATATTTGAAATTGTATTTAAAAATATTTCATTAAAAATAACATCTATACCTATGTATATCAAACTGTTTTAATACAATTATTGTTATTATTCAGAACTGTGAACAATTCAATTAATTAAATATGAAGAAAGATTTTTGTGAAAAATTCATGGACTCCACCGGGATTTGAACCCAGGACCTCTCTATTGATAGCAGGATGCTCGGCAATTCATTGCCAGAGAGATTTCATATTGTCTTCTCTATTATTTTTCAACAAAACAATTAAATAGTTTTTTGTAGAAAAAAACCTGCATCTTATACCCAAATAGGGGACTACAGCGCAATTGATTTAAGAGAAATTAGGAAAAAATATTGAAAGTAAAAAAAATAAATAAATATATCATCACGGCTTATTACCCATTGCTGGGTGTGCCAATCTGGTTTGTAAACAGATATCGGAAATAATGATATATTTGCACCGTGCGGGCGTTTACCAGGCGTCACCTCACGGGCACTCATTGCTGGCGTGGAGAGTGCACCACAGGAGTCAATTTTGTGCCTTTTAAAATTGGAAATATTTGGCGTCGGTCGGGATCGAACCCGGTTCCCCAGATTCGCAACCTGACACTCAGGCACGCGGCCACAAGACTCCATATATATTGAAAGTATATGTTTAATAATGAATATTAGTAAAGAAATAAAATGATATAATTGAAATACTTCGGAAATAAGGGGATTTTTGTTTTAGCAGCTCGTCACAAATATGAATTCCATATATATTATTTTGATTGGCGACTCAAAGACGGCCTATAAATATATAACGAATACCCCTACTACCAATAGAAGTAGAGAAATTCAAATGACGAAGGCGTGGCTATCAGTCCACTACTGCAATTCTCAAACAGTTTTTATTTGAATATAAATATTTTGCATTAAACTTAATAATTTAAATACATTTCCAATTATAAATCATGTCGACTTGTACAGTATAATAATATTCATTTATTTTTTTATAAATATAATATAGAAATAGCATATTTTTCAAAAACATTTAGGTCCACGAAGAAAATAGTTTGATATAAAAACTTATATACGTGACGTCACATCTACATTTTCAAATTTCGGAGGACTATAACTCGCTTATTAATAGGAATTTTTTCACTGGATTTTCACCGACAGTCTTAGTTTTACTTATATGTTCAGATGAAATTATATTTAAAAAATGGTGGAATCCCCTATTTTAATTCATGTACTATTCAGAAGAGATGATGTTGATATTAAATGAAACTAATTTAATTATAATTATTAACATTAAATACAAAATGCCAAATAAAATACGTCCAATTTTTTTCTCTACAAAAAACTATTTCACTGTTATAATGAAAAATATTTGAATATTTCAAAATTAACATTGAAATCGCTAATATGGTGTCTTTCAACGCACCAGCCTGTAAAACAAAAAAAAAACAAAATTTCTGTTTCTGCCGATAAATTTTATTTTCAAATAACAAATTTAAGCCCTGTGTAGGTTACATGTGCAACTGTCTTCATTTCGTACGTGTAACATAGGCTGCTTATGTTATTATATATACATACATATGTTGATTCTGTACAGAAGAATAAACAAATGAAAAACTGATCGATTCAAAAATTATATTGTATGTAAAAAAAATACTGATCAAATAAATATAAACTTATTGGCCCGTATTCCGAGCGCACTTTTATAATAAAAGCGCTTTTATGGAGCACGCTTTTACATTACATTCTTATGAGGAGCGTACTCCATAAAAGTGCTTTTATTATAAAAGTGCGCTCGGAATACGGGCCATTATCTTTGGATGATGATATAGGTGGAAACGAGAATATCTTGATACCTACTAAATTTTCAGTTGTAAATATTTAAAATTCTGGTGAGAAATCCACCTGCTGAATGTGTCTGTGAAGTTATTCCCATAAGCTTGAGACAAACTATACCTGTCTTGAACGAACAAATACCGCACCGTTTTGTTTTGCTTTTATATACGTCCTGTTTTCACAGAAAATGTCTATTTTTAGTTTTATTTCCTCTTTTCACTTTGTATTTTATGTGCTTTAAGTTTACAACAAAAGCTCCAAATGAACACATCCGAAATGGTTATCCAAAAACAATAATAGAGATGATTTCATTCTAGTGCTTTTATTCAACAGGAAGCAAAACTATCAGAAATATTAGATACTTAAATATCTTTTTGTTCTTTTATTAGATCAGAAACATCGAACAAACAAAAATTATTACTCTAAACAAAGGAAAACACTAAAATATCAAGTTGTAAAAGACGTGATGTAGTGCTAGAAAAATAACTACTACAACATCGTGTGCAAGAACATTTCTGATATCCGGATATATATTTTTGGTTTGTCGATATATATTAATGTAATAATAATCTCAGATATATTTCATATAAAATCACAACATTTATTGTTTCTTAAATCTAAAATAGCTAAAATATGCGGTCCTCCACTGTATGTTACGAAGTATCGAAGTTTAAAAAAGTTATTAGTTTTTAAAATATTCGAGTTTTTAATACCAATTCGTCAGCTATACAATAATAAAAGAACAAAATGTAGCTGCTGATGCTATCAAATAATAATAATTTTAATTTTTAATAATTAACAATTATTAATTTTTTAATTTAATTTTTTTCACTCTTATTTTTCATCCATAGCCTACTGTACATAAATATTAAAAATATTTTTTTTGTTAAATTTCAATCTCATTTTTTTCAATATTTTTATTATGTAAGGATATAAAACTAATACATGGTTGAATTCAGAAAAAAATACGCTATCGAATAGGAATAAAAAATATGTAGGATCCAATTTGAAAAAATATTACTTTGTGTTATAACTTGAGAACCACTGGTTTAAAAAAATATTTTCATCTTTCATGGGATGTCCCCCTTGGTCTCCTACAACTTTGCTCTATAGTATTTTTTTGTAACTATAATAATAAAGAAAATAATGACGGTGGTCGGTTTTCGGGAAACACCTGTATATCTATTCCAAATAATGGGGTCCTGCACTCTGATTTTTTTATTTTAAATGAAAGTTCTTTTAATTTTTAAGCAATTCGTAGTATACCGAGATTTTTTTATTAGTGAATATGTCATTACCATAGTTACATTTAAAATGATTGCCAGCAATGTATTATCGCGTTTTTAAAAAAAAACTGGACATAGGGAGTTGTCAAAGTCGTCAAACTGTGATCTTCCAAAATAATGTATGAAGAAAAAGTACAAATCATAACATGGTATAAGTCGAATATGAGTCTAAGGCAAGTTTCAGATTTATTTGCTGATACTTTTAATAAGCGACACAGTCCAGCACTCTGATTTTTTTATTATTTTAAATGAAAGTTCTTTTAATTTTGAAGCAATTCGTAGTATTAAAAAGTCTTAATTTTTTTTAATTTAACTGCATTTGATTTTTAATATCAACATGACGTCACGGCGACACCTATTGCTAGATGTTTCTCTCGCACAAGCTCTATAGTAGGCAGCGAGAGAAAAGTAGCACTAATGTGACGTCACAGTGTCACTGACAGCATACCTCAAATATCTCGAAAAGTAATTATCAAAAAATTGTTTTTTTGATTTTGATCGCTATTTATTGAGTAACTTTAAGTATGAAGTGTTCATTTTATTATTTATTACTAATTTCGAGCCTTCTTCTATCGCCTTATTTAAATACGGAATCCATTTTCAAGTGTATGAATACAGAAAATAACACCAAAAAAATAACGGAAGTAAACCAAATAAACTTGTTTAAATTTCTGATGTCACACCAGACGCAAAGTATTGGTACCAGTAGTAATCAAAACTTGGACTAAAGTACCTATACGAATTTTTTATTAATTATTTTATTAAAATGCTTATTAACCATACATATTTCTAATTATTGACCACAAAAGTTATTTTAGCATATTTATACAGGGTGTAACAAGAAAAGCGGGCGATAGGCGTTTAATATGGAAAAACAATTTTACCTTGCGCAAAAGTGGCCTATTCATTTTAGACAATAATGCTATTCATATTTTATTTTGCACGTTCTGTAACCAAGTAAATTGAATTTAAAATTTTATAAAAATAAAAGATACTTTTTTATAGTATTACTTTTCACCTGTCAGAAACATATGTGTCAAATTGTATGTATCTGTCGGAAACATTATTAATTAATAATATATGGAGTCTAAGGTTAAATATATCTAAAACTATTATAATTACCCCTTAACCTTCAAATTAATTTTAATAAAAACTGAATACGTATTTCGAGAACTAAGTTCACATCATCAGTAGTACAACAAGGGAAAGTTAAATAGAGTAGTCAAGATTACTCAACATGTCAACCATGCGTTCCTAACCCTTGTTTTTCAGAGTTGTTAGGACCTCTGGCATGGTTGACATGTTGAGAAATCTTGACTACTCTGTTTAACTTTCCCTTGATGTTGTATTACTGATGATAAGAACTTAGTTCTCGAAATACGTATTTAGTTTTTATTAAAATTAATTTTAAGGTTAAGGGGTAATTATAATAGTTTTGGAAACATTATTATTGAAAATGGAGAATTATTCATTCGAAGAAAAGTAACAAATTATTAAAAAGTTTTATTTTGATGCAAATTATATTTTATTATTTCTGATAGGTAAAATGTCATTACATATTTAATTTACTCGGTTACAGAAAAAAAGCATTATTGTCTAAAATTAATAGGCCACTTTTGCACAAGGAAAAACTGTTTTCCTATGTTCATGTTACATCCTGTATATTTAAAAAAAATAGTGGAGTACCCCATTTTATACCAAGAATGGTGGAGAGAGTATTTTAATATCTAATTATCAACTAATAAACAGCAGATATGTTTTATTCGCAGCAAAAGGTAATAAAAGTAAAATATTTTTTAAACTTATTTTTAGAGAGCAAGACATAATATGAAATAAATATTAATACAACTATAACAAATTTATGTTAGTATATTATTTATATTTAAGCAATTATTAGTATTATTTTAAATCGCTAATAAAATAATGTATGTGGTAAAAACAACCAGTATATTTTTTTCAAAAGTAAAATGATGTATGCCAATAAACGTTTGTCATTGTTGTTATAAAAAATTAAATAGATAATTATACAGTTTCGTATCCTGTACCCCACCTCAACTCATTACAACCTGATGTTGTTTTAGATTACCCTGATTTCAATAACATGAACTGTCAAAAATATATTCATGGCTATTACATGGTTGCCAATGTAAATTGCAATTAATAACTACAGGCAATGTCACTCACTTTCATAACATAAATACAATTTTTTATTCATTGTATGAGTTTTTGAGTTGTTTGGTGCACGTGTGCTTCAAAAACATACAAAAAATATATTTTTCCATCAATACAATTAATTACGTAATATTATTAATATAGCAAATCATTATTTGCATAATTCGCTAACGAAAAGATAAGGTATAAAAAGCGGAAATAATTGTACATTATTGATTGTTTGCAGGTTATACAGGCTGTCTCACAACTCGCGCCCCAGACGAAACTGACACTTGCCGACGACAATAGGTTGCCAACAACGGAGTTACAAAACTTTTTAATCCACCAATCCCGGAAGGATATCTTGAGGTGTGATGATATTATTACAAAATAAAACTAGTTGCTAGGTTTTAAAAATACTACTAGTGAGTTACAAAATTTGTTTGACCTACTGTAATTTTGACACTTTAGAGTTGACTTTTCACTGTCAACAAATTTAGGTTAGCGAAGGTGTCATCACTTTAAGATCCACAAGATTTCTATCCGGAAAACGTTCCGAATAGTCTCGTGCTGCCTCTCTGGCGTTACGTCCACATTCTCCGAAAATTATAATCATTTCTAAGTAATCAGCGGCTGAATATATGGAAGACAAGAATTTTATTAACCGTAGTTTTAACTGGGATGAATTAGGGGCTGAAATATTGGAGAAAAACTAGTTCTATTAGATGCAAAACCGATTTAGTCTTTATTTTGCATTTCCTCGCTCTGCGACCGATATCATTCGACTCTAGATAAACTCGGTGCATTTTTTATTGAATTTATGAATCAAAGCTATAAAGTTACAAATACTTTTTCTTGCGAGACTCTTGCGAGATTTCTCGCTTGTCTCAGTTGTTGTCGATCTCGCTTCGAATTTTAAATTGTAATCTCGTTCTCGTCTCGCATAATGCAACGAGACGAGACGAGATGCGAGAGTACTCTCGCCTCGTGCATCACTATATGTATACAATAAATACATAACATAAGTTTTTCTTATAATGAACCTACCTTTCATATAGGGGATGATATAATCCGAGTTAGGTACTAATTTAATTTGGAAACTTTTACCAGTTTCTTAGAAATTACGAAATTATAATATGTCGTTAGTATAATGATACTCAAAATTGGCTAAGTTAATCCAGGCTAATTTACTTAACTTCGAACCATAGCAATACAGCAATAATAATTTCTTATTTTTGTAATACGTATCTTTGCGTCTTTGGGTAAGATTACGGATTACATAAGCGTATTGTCCCATAAGATATTTAAATTTTTGCTTTAATCCAACCCTGGGAATGGCAGGTATTATGACAAACCCAAGGTAGTTTGCGGTACACCATACTAAACTGTTTCTTTGTATTTTTATAGTATATGGGCGTTTAAACGGTTTATGGCGATCCTTTGGGTTTTGGTGAGACAGAGTTTAACTCATATTTACAATATTTGGACTATGGCTGTTATTGCCAAGAGATCTTCAATTGCAATATTATGGAAAATCTAGAGGCCAGTCAATTTTATAATTCTACATGATCAGGAATAATTTCTCTATATTACACTTCTTAATATAAAACGACTTCAAGGCAAAAAATAAACCACAATATTACTGCGGAAATGAAAATTTTCAGTGACGTAAAATGCTAGTAAAAGAAGCTCTTTGTGCATTGTGCAAATTTAAGGCAGTTTATCATGCACTCTTAATAGTACTGTAACAGGGAAAAATAATGCAGCCTCAATCAATAGAACTTCCGGAACGAGAATTACACAATTTCCTATATAACAATTAGCTAAAACAGTATGCCACGCAAGAAAAGAGTTGTATAGAACATTGTGATTAGCTGTACATGTAATGTAATAATCAGTATTGTCAACATGAAGAATAAAAACATGTTAGTAAAAGTCAATCAGAAAAGAACACTTTGTTAAGGTGTTTCTTGGAAGCACTTAAGGGGATCGTCTGGGCATCGCTCTACGCTTTTCCAAATGAACGAAAAGAGGCTCTAAATTTTTGCTAATTATGCTAAATCTGTTACGAATTTGAAACTTACTTTTATCATGTTATTAAAAAAACTTGATATTATGTCTTTAACTTTTTATTTATACTTTAACGTTGAAAATACACAAAACACGTCTCAGGTTTTTACTAATATTAACTGTATATGTCATTCAATTGTAAAAATATTTAAACCCTCGCTCTTACAAAACATGAAATTAGGTACGAAACTTTTTAAAATATTTATTCGAAAAATTAACTTCAAAATTAACCAAAAATCAACAATTTTATAGGTTTGCCACAGATATAAGAACAATGATATTGCAAAAATAAAAAGGTACACACATAATATGAAGTATGTTATTCTTCATGAGTTTATACACATGTATGCAAATTTTCTAAAAGGTTTACCACTCATGAACTGATATATTTGAAATCAAAATAGAGCGAAAATTAATGATGCCGCGAGACGAGAAACGGCGAGAATGAATCCAATTCTCGTCTCGTGCAGAAAGAATTTCAGTCCAGAAAATGCCCGTTCCACTCTAACTAGTGTAGCTGCAACTGCTAACTCAATTTGAGCAACGTCACAATGTACCTAACAATTTTTGTTCCTCCCAAAAATTTAACATTAGCAGTTTTTAGAAATCTTTGGAAGATCTCATAATTTTTAAAAACCACTTGTAAATTAGGTTTATTTTCATATTTCTGCTTGGGCTTTTTCATTATCTTTCACTACTTTCTAATAAATCTTCCTCATCTTCAAATAATGAAATATAATATAACCGGGTTCGATCCCGACCGACGCCAAATATTTCCAATTTTAAATGGCACAAAATTTACCTCTGTGGTGCACTCTCCACGCCAGCAATGAGTGCCCGTGAGGGGACGCCTGGTAAGGGCCCGCACGGTGCAAATATATCATCTTTACCGATATCTGTGTACAAAGCAGATTGGCACACCCAGCAATAGGGAATAAGCCGTGATGATATATTTATTTATTTTATTTATTTATCCTATTTGCAACTATGTGGCACAGAAGTATTAAAAAATGTCTGTTCAAGATAAAATTGATATATTTTTGGCCGATACTGTATTCATGTTCGTATACGAGTTATTAATATTGTCCTATTTTAATATTTCTTCTTTTTAATGTGCAATTTTATTTAGTGTGGGTATATTAAGAGTTATTACAATCCTTTCTCAATTGTATTTGTATTACATATTTACTCCTATTATGGAATATGCACACAATAGGTTTAATTTTTACTTCTACATACAATATTATTCATTTTACTGTTTATAATATAACATTTACAATAAACGATATTACTGTTGTTTTCATACTGGAAATTGCAAATTAAATTAACATGATTTAGTTATTTAGATTGTACTTTTGAACGTATGTACAATATAGGACAAAAATAATACGACCAAGTACAACACAATATGTCTCTAATTTAAAGTATTTTAGCATTTATGAATTTGAATACAGATTAGGTGCGAAAAAAAGTGACTAATACAATAACGAGAATAACAGTATGAAAGAAACATAATCTAAATAAAAAATAAATAATATTATGTATTTATGACTTCGTTCAATAACCTTAATTATTTACAACAGCTTGCATTCGTCGTAGCATTGAATTAGGTAAATTATCGATGATTCTGTGGTCTATAGATTTCCCTGCATCCGTTATATTTTTAAAAAATTGCTCGGAATTATTAATATTAGTTCTTGTAATTCTTAATTAACAATTTTATACTGATTTTCAATTGGATTAAGATGCCTTAGCGGCATTGACGCACTGAAGATTCTGTCACAAATAGGGGACTACAGCGCAATTGATTTAAGAGAAATTAGGAAAAAATATCGAAAGTATATGCTTAATAATAAATATTAATAAAGAAATAAAACGACATAATAGGATATTCCACCATTTTTTAAATATAATTTCATCTGAACGTATAAGTAAAACTAAGACTGTCGGTGAAAATCCGGTGAAAAAATTCCTATTAATAAGCGAGTTATAGTTCTCCGAAATTTGAAAATATAGATGTGACGTCACGAATATAAGTTTTTATATCAAACTATTTTCTTCGTGGACCTAAATGTTCATGAAATATATGCTATTCTAAATTACATTTATAAAAATAAATGAATATTATTATATTGTACAAGTCTACATGATTTATAATTGGAAATGTATTTAAATTATTAAGTTTAATGCAAAATATTTATATTCAAATAAAAACTGTTTGAGAATTGCACTACTGGACTGATAGCCACGCCTCCGCTATTTGAATTTCTCTACTTCCATTGGTAGTAGGCTCCGCCCCTAACTGGGTATTCGTTATATATTTATAGGCCGTCTTTGAGTTGCCAATCAAAATAATATATATGGATTTCATATGAGTGACGAGCTGCTATAACAAAAATGCCTTTATTTCCGAAGTATTTCAATTATATCGTTTTATTTTTTTATTAATATTTATTATTAAGCATATACTTTCAATACTTTAACTGCGCTGTAATCCCCTAAGTGAAATACTTCGGAAATAAGGGGATTTTTGTTATAGCAGCCCGTCACTCGTATATATTATTTTGATTGGCGACTCAAAGACGGCCTATAAATATATAACGAATACCCAGATAGGGGCGCAGCCTACTACCAATGGAAGTAGAGATATTCAAATAGCGGAGGCGTGGCTTAATAATTTAAATACATTTCCAATTATAAATCATGTAGACTTTTATATAATATTCATTTATTTCTTATCAATATAATTTAGAAATAGCATATATTTCAAGAACATTTAGATCCACGAAGAAAATAGTTTGATATAAAAACTTATATTCGTGACGTCACATATATATTTTCAAATTTCGGAGGACTATAACTATAAACAGCACTCTCCACGCCAGCAATGAGTGCCCGTGAGGTGACGCCTGGTAAACGCCCGCACGGTACAAATATGTCATCATCATTACCGATATCTGCATACCCAGCAATGGGTAATATGCCGTGATGATATATTTTATTTTTATTTATTTATAACTATAAAATAAGAATTTTTTCACCGGATTTTCACCGACAGTCTTAGTTTTACTTATAGGTTCAGATGAAATTATATTAAAAAATTGATGGAATCCCCTATTGTGATTCAGGTTACTTTTTTTCTTTTTAAGTAAATCTTAGTTTCCCCTAAAGTCGTGAAATTTAAGATCATACTTTTGAATTACTTATATTATTATATAGGTATAAGTATAAGACATTTTCTATTAGTTCCTATATTTTTATTTGATACTGTACACAACATAAAGTTATAAAAAGAGATGTTATTATTTAAATGATAGAAGTTTAAGAGATCAAAACATTGTACTTTCTATCAATAAAATATAAGTAATGAATTTATGAGACAAAGTATGTATTATTGAATAGAATACTGACAGGGTGGCACTTCCGGAATCAGAATTACACAATTTCCTACCGACAATTAAGCAAAACAGTAAATGAAGTGGTAAGAAAGAAGAGTGTGGTCGAACCACATGAAGAAACCAAGTAACGTAGAAGAACGTAAAATGTAGAAACACGATGATGTACTAAGTCGTGTAATGCAATTAAATGAAACGTTAGAATTCGCTGGTCGGCAGGTAGCGGTAAATTGTGACAGCATGGCAACGATACAACTGTAGACAGAGACAAGAACAAGTATGATGGTCAGGTGAAAACGGAGGTTATACTTCGACTTGAGTTGAGACAACGCCTATGCTATTGCTATTGCTTTCCCTGGTGCGAGGCCGACTACAGACGAGACTACAACTACTCTACGACGCATGCGTCACACACGCATTCAACCAAAATATCACTAAGGACATTTTTACAAGGATCTTAACTTATTACTATAGAAAATGACTCCTAGACTCATTACTATTACTATAATGATATTCAGATATTTATTTATTTTTTGATATAATACAAACAGTATAGTTTATAAATACAAAAGCATTTAATTGCTGAGAAGAAAACGCGAAATTGTATGCAATGAAATATCTCATTTTACAGTAGATAATATGCAATATAGGTTGTCAAAGTTGTCAAATCAACTTGTCATCATAAGTCGCGTTCTTTTTATCATTTGCATCATCTCACCTAATCTCAAAATGAGATTAGTTTGACATAACGGAGTTGAGATCAAGTGAGATTTTTATGAAGTAAAAAGAACGACAAAAGATAAATTTAAATATTATCGGCACTTTCTTCAAACAATCTTTACAGAACTAATTATGTGACAGTAAAACATTCACCCCACCACTCATCTAAGATTAAAAACTCAACAAGCACATCCTCCAGAGGTGACTAAGAATCGGAACGGGGGGAAGAACTCTTCTCACTTTATCTCACCACCGTTACGAAAAAGAACAGTCAAAATTAGCCTGTGAACTGGAGCTGAGACGAACTGAGATCTTATGTAAAAAGTGGTAAAAAGAACGCGACTATAATTTACTGATTTAAAAATACACACACACTGATGTGCCATGATAAAAAAATTGTTTTTTCCCGGAAAAATTCCCGGAAATTTCTTCAATTACGGTTTGCGGGGAAAAATTTCTTGCCTTTTTTCCCGACATTTTTTTAAAATTTTGTTTCGTGTAATATAACTTGAAGCCTCTTCGTTTGCTTTGAATGTTTGTGCTTTGTGTCTGCCTGTTATACCTCCTCCTACCCCGTCAATAAATATTGTGGTGCAATATTTGAAATTCCTTGAAAAATTTTCAAAAAAAAATTCTTGGGAATTTCCCTGAGAATTTTAGAGAATTTTTCCTCATCTTTCAATTTCGGGAATTGATCCATCACTACACGCACACTCAAAGAGGAGAAGTATTTAAGAATATTACATAATTTACCAAATCATTTAAATTTTTTAATATTTTATTAGTGTTATAAAGCGCGCTTCATAATAACGCTATTTTTACCTCGCGCTACCCTTGGTAAAGGGAGTCGCATATCGAGATTTTGGTAAATGAGCACGTTTTAAGGTCCCTAGAATCCAATTTTAACATTTTCACGATGATGTCTGTGTGTGTGGATCCTCCACTCTAACTCAAATACTATCAGTCAGAAAATTTTGAAACCTTGTAATTTGTATTATTTCTGTAATGGAAAGAGCCCATTAGATTTTGGTGAAAACCGTATAACCGGAAATGGCACTTTACTAGAAGCTCAAAATAGTTTGTCTTCGAAGAATATCTTTAAATTATTTTCTATAGATTTGCATTAATACTTTTTCTATATATTTTATGGATAAATTTATAAAATTATCTATAATTTAAATCCCAGAGCCTATACGCTTTTAAACAAACAAAACGCATTTATTCAAATGTATGTAACTGACAGATAAATGTAACTATCAAAGAACTAATCATTTCAAAATAATATTAGTAACGTTTCAAAAAGAAAAAAGTAAATAGAACCATATAAAAGGAATTCAATACAGTTTCCAGCATAAGTAAATATGTGTAGGTATGTATTTAGATTAATAAAAATTAACGATTCACAAAAATGTTTAAGCTAATCCTCATTTTTGGATTAGTGAATTCTATTTTATCCCGATATTTAAAATTTAATCTTCATTTTATTATATTTCCGGTGGCTCAATGTTTAGAGCAACGCCTCGTAAGTCATGAGTGCGTTCGGGGCTCTGGGTTCGAATCCCACTAAGGCATGGGTGTGTGCGAATGTGAATCCACTCTGTAATTGGGATTTAATCCTGTTGAGGGGTTTAAAAAAAGGTAGTTACTTGGATTAGATTAAATTATATTTTAAGAAATAAACTGTCAAAATTAGAGTAAAATTCGCTAATCCAAATATAAGGATTAACTTAATCTTGTTTGTGATTCGGGCTGTAAATGGCGGGAGGTATTGTGTTGGCCACACCAGATTTTTATAATAGTGAGGTCGTAATACGTGTCCAAGTATTTATATTTAAAATACTGTTTTTACATTATTTTGTCCAGTTTAAATTAAGGCATCGTATTTTATATACCATAATGGCACGTATTGCAAACGCATTATTATAATAATAATAGCACTTATTATGAAGCGCGTTATTAATTATATTCTTATAAAGTTAAAGCCACTTTTAATAAAAGCATTCTATAAAAATGGGTTCCTAATACGATCCAATATATTTAAAAAGAAATTGTTCAATGCTTAAATATCAAGAACATAAAACTGAGGCATGTTTTATACACTAAACAATACATTTAACAAGAAATTGAAAAATATGTCATATACTTTATTAAATATTTTGCTGCGACTGTTAATATCATTATTTAGTAACTGTAAATACAAAATATGATGGTAATAATTTATTAAATAAATTTATGAATTTATCCGCGAAAAGGCAAATTGTGCCAATATATGGAATATGTTTCATTTTACCTAATTTGGAGTACATTAATCACCGGTGACTTTCAATTCGATTTGTTCGGTTGCAAATAAAATGTGATTTTAGATGCAGAATTTAATTGGTGCAATATTTATTTGAAGCATTATTGTCACTTTTGCGCAAGGAAAAACTATTTTCCCATGTTTAGCCTATAACGTCTATAGCCCGCTTATCTGTTACACCCAGTATATCATTATATATTACACCGATTTTGGGTTTTATCCAGACATTACATAAATTTTATACAGAGTGTTTTGAGCATACAATAGGGTATATACCTGTGAAAACCCGAGTTAAAAATTCCTTTTAATAAGCGTGATATTAATTTTTAAAATTTGATGTTGTTGTGTCACGTGATCGTGATAGTGACGTACTAGTTGTACAGTACCAGCGGTGTACTATCAGTGGTTCATGCGGCGTCTTATCACATTCGAACATGGAGTAGGGATTTCAACTGGTCTCCCATTGGAAGGTCATCTAGTACATCAGCAAAATTTAAATGCTTTATATCTTTTGCAACAATTAATGTATAATATGATTTTTTGTTTTTTCCCTGTTGTTTACCTATCAACACTAATATTTTTAATAAATTTTTAAAATTGGTAGTCCTCAGAGAATACCCTATTTTGTATTTCAAAAATGCAATTTCGCATTTGTTCATTTAGTCCATCCATATGCAATTTTTCTGTAGAATCAAATGGTAAAGCTAATAAATTTGTATTTTATATCTTAATTCATTTATGTAGTAATCAAAATTGATGCATTTTAATTATTTTTAAAAAAATTGTAAAAGTAAAAAAAAATATATATTGGGGTATATATTTTAATCTTATTTAGTTCTGTTCCGTGTTCGTGTTGAAGACAAGCAGCCTATAAGTGGGAACTTCCTGTAAGTAAAACTTAAATTCGACAGACAAATTTCATATTTAATTAGTGGAAATTTTGTGCATTAATATGCGCCTTAACGAGTGCTATATAAAAATAAATAATTAATAATCTTAAACGTAATTAACCTTGTTTGTTACATAGTTATTTCGTAGTAAAAAAGTCTCAACTCTGATAAAAATTAACTCAAAAGCTTATAATATGCGAGTGTAAGTTATAATTTGATAAGAAACATTAGAATGCAATTAACACTAGACCAATATGAAATTTCATTTTTTCTTTATTGATATACATGTTATTACTGTAATCCCAATGAGTATTTTTTTTAAAAAAAATAAAACTTGAATTATAAAAGTATGAATAAACAGGGTGTTACTGCTTAACCGATGTTAGAACATGGATAATAGGCAATAATTTTTGTTTTACATGTTTACGATTAGAGGCCGTGAAAATTATTTTCTAAAGCTGAAAAGTTACGTCGTCGTTTTGCAAATCTGAATTTTTCGTTCCAAAATCCGGCACGGCAATGTGTGGTACGTCTAGCGCTGGTCTGTGCGCTGACGGCTTGGCTGACGTCAAAGTTGATGGGCGAGGCATGAAGCATGAGGCATCAGTGACCGGTTATTCTGCTGTACTCCCGACTTGCGCCAGAGGCACGTGAAGGAACGCTTCATGTTCATGTGTATGTTTGCTTTCTGCGTGCCGAAGAAAAGGAGGATGCTTATATACCCTTTAAAATGCCCGTAAGCCTAAACACTTTGCTAGCTATACAATTCACTTCTCATTTGTACTGCACTGCATCAACTATTCCTACGTTTACATGCAGTTTTGAAAATGGTTTCAGTTTTCAGTCAAAATTACACGAAACTGTTTACATGCAGTTTTCAAAACAAGTTTAAAAATTGATTTGAAAACAGGTTCGGCGCATGCGCATTTAGCTGCTGTAAGTGACAAATCCTCTTCACTCCAAATACTTCGTTTTGCCATTATTCCAATTATTTTTTATACGTCAAACTAAATCATAAACCTAAAGTTTGGACCTTGCAATGTTTAGCTTTATGATTTGGATTTAGAGGCTCTAAATTCTGAAGTGTGAATGGAGTCATTACATAATATGCGGCCAAAGTCTTTAAATCTAAAGTATAAAGGTGCATTCACAAATGAAAATTAGGTTTATGGTTTTTGTTTAGGCTGAAGTAAGTCATTCATAAATTAAGTTTAAATTACCTGAAAATTAGTTTTCATATGTACAGACATCTGTGTAAATGCTTCAAAAATAAGATTAAAATATCGGTAGAGCAGTACTCAACAAGACACCTATGTGTGCCGTGAAACTGTCATTCGCTTGATATTATTGGTTATATTTCGGCAATTAAGTTGTGACAGTCCCATGATCTTCTCGCATTTGTGTAAAAAGCCGAATTCACCAAGTGGATACTAAATAAAGATAGGTGTATATATCTATATCATTTCAAACTCGTTCTCATTGGTGAAGTTTGTGACGTCAAACTAAATCATAAACCTAAAGTTTGGACCTTGCAATATTTAGCTTTATGATTTGGATTTAGAGGCCCTAAATTCTGAAGTGTGAATGGAGTCATTACATAATATGCGGCCAAAGTCTTTAAATCTAAAGTATAAACCATAAATCTAAACCTAATTTTCATTTGTGAACGCACCTTTACTGTCTCTAAATCCAAATCATAAAGCCAAACATTGCAAGGTCCAAACTTTAGGTTTATGATTTAGTTTGACGTTACAAACTTCACCAATGGGAACGAATCTGAAACGATATAGATATATACACCCATCTTTATTTAGTATTTACTTGGTGGAATCAGCTTTTTAAATAAATGCGAGAACAACATAGAACTGTCAAAATTTAATTGCTGAAATCTAACCAATAATGCCAAGCGAATGAGTTTCACGGCACACGGGTATCTATTAAGTTTTGCTCTACCGATACTTTAGTCTTGTTTTTGAAGCATTTACATAAATGTCAGTACAATCAAAACTAAATTAGAGTTAATTTAAACTTGCATTTATGAATTACTTACTTAAATCTAAATAAAAACCATAAAACTAATTTTCATTTGTGAATGCACCTTTACAATTAACAATTTGTAAATCTAAGTCAGCTAAACACTTTTTAATCTAAAGTATAAACCATAAATCTAAACCTAATTTTCATTTGTGAATGCACCTTAAAGATTTGTTTATTTACATTATTGTATAAGCTTTGACTCAACAACTTTAAAATCTGTAAAACAGATCTAATGTTTCTAGTTAAGTTGATATTGTGTGACAATTTAAATACACAAGTATCTAATTGATTTTGTTCCGGTTTAATGGCTAAAAATATCAGAGCAACAGGTATCATGACATGACCCATCAGCATATTTTCAAGAAACCTTAGTTTTAAAACGTTTATGCTCGTTCATTGGTTCTAGTTGATCCTTATTTCATCAGACGGTATAAAATGATTACTCCAGCACAATAATGTAAACATTCGTTATCGTATCCGAGTACATTGTACATTGTCTGAGTGATTTTTTTGTCGGATCTAATTACTTATTTTATTGTGTACAATATTCATCATTAAATATTAAAACAATAAATTTAGATAGGTACATCATTCAGGTATACAATATATTTATAAAAGAGCACAACGTGTATGTAGATGGTGATGGCACTAATGTGAAAACCCGAAAAAGTAACAATTATAAATGTTAATTTAAATTTAAAAACTGGTTTCCAAATAGTACATTAAAAAACAAATATGTTAACGTACGAGTCCCAAGTTTGGAAAATAAGCCGCTAGGCGAGTTTTACAAAAGACAAGTGCGTTAACGGCCTGTTAACACACCTTAAGAAACATGTTTTTTTACACTATTTTTTCTATTGAGGTAATTTTTCAATGAGATTGTTAAAAAAATGCGGTGTCAAAAATATTATGGTGTTTTTTTGTCAGTTATGAAAAATAGTATATTAAAGAACGTGTTTTATAAGACATGTTTTTTTCGCACGCGTCAAAATTTAGTGCGAAAGAAAGTCTTATAAAATGAGTTCTTTATACTATTTTTTATATTTTGCGCCTTCTACAATAACATTTACTTACTCAATTTGTGATTATATTTGTAACCATTTGTACATTTTCATGTAAATAATCTTCCCTAAATAAAAAGAAAATAATAAAATAATATCTCAAACACGAAAAGAGATATCGACCTGTAGTTTTAAAATCTTAAATCTACAGTCTTCAAACTACTTAAATACAAATTTTCAGAATTTTTAATTTTTTAAAAATTTCCACCCTTTTTTAAACCACACCATCCTCATACCCAAAAATGGGTGTGCGGTACACCTTCAACGACTTCACCAGTAAATTCCTCGTACCAATAAACATAAGTATACCAATTTTCATCAAAATATTCCAACGGCTACATTAATTATTAAACATTCCTTAAAATTGTTAAAAACTGAAAAAATCGCAAGGGGTACACCTTAGATTTTTTGCGATTTTTGGCCATTTTCAGACTTTACCTTCTGGAGATTGTAATAGTTGTTCAAAAATTATGAAAATTGGTATGCTTATGTAATTTTGCTCGTAGAATCTAATGGTGATATCGCCAGCGGTGTATAATTGACCATTTTTGGGATATGACCCAAAAATGGGAATTTTTGAGCAAAGTTTTGAGGCCGAATATCTCGGACACGAAAAGAGATATCGACCTGCGGTTTTAAAATCTTAAATCTACACTCTTCAAACTACTTAAATACAAATTTTCAGAAATTTAATTTTTTTAAAAATTTCCTCCCCTTTTTAAACCACACCATCCTCATACCCAAAAATGAGTGTGGGGTACTCCTTCAACGACTTCACCAGTAAATTCCTCGTACCAAAAAACATAAGTATACCAATTTTCATCAAAATATTCCAACGGATACATTAATTATTAAACATTCCTTAAAATTGTCCCTAAATAAAAAAAAATTATAATAATTTCAACATTATATTATTAAAATGAATTGTCAATTAACTAAAAATAAATTAGGTAAAAATGGGTTAAAGAAACGTCATCTAGTACCAACCGTCTAAAACAAAAAATTGCGTATCGAAATGAAGGTCATTACGATACGCAATTGCGTATCGTAATTACTTCATTATGAACGCAAAATATAAAAAATATTTTATAAAATCAAACAATCTTTAGTTAAAGTTTATATTAATCCAATCTACGTTTCGGCAGCATATACTGAAGGCAATCTATATCTGTACAAAAAAAACAAGAATATCCAAATAAAAATTTTGCTTTTTTGTCGTGTATAAAAATAACGCTGTAAAGTAGAGATAGCAATTTCAAAAATCTATTTCCTTTTAAAACCACTTTTTACAATCGTACTTTTCCTCCACGAGTTGTGGATTTGCGTGTGACGATAGATTATAAATATTATCTATATTAGAATTGATAATACAAAGCTATTATTACGTAATAGCTTAAATGGGTTTGCAAATGTTTCTATAATGTAAAAGTAATACAGTCGGGAAAATTTCTCAGAAACTTTCTCATAAATGTTAACGACTTATGACTCGTTCTGCATAATTTCATCAGAAATATATTTCACCCCAACAAAAAAATACCTAAACTGAAAAACCCATGATACAACGGATACGAGATAAAACATGGTTTCTAAACAGCACTATGAACATAAGTGTGGACTGAAATTTTGAAAGATTTATTTTAAAATGTATAATTTGATTTTTTACCTTCTTATCTCAGTAGTTTCAAAGATCGTAGATTTCATCATTCAAATTTACACATTTTTTTATGGCGCACAACTATAATTATTGTCTAAAATGTTTAATTAGACAGGGTAGAACTAACCAAGTAGATAGTAAATCTGCTTTTTATGAGAACTGGAGGCCCTTAAAACTGACCAATCACGTCATAGTTCAAAATTTTGTTAAAAATAAAAATTATTGTGTTCTCTGGCAGATAATAGCTAGGTATTTGAGAGTTTCACAATGATAAAACTACATGTTTATCATCAAGGTAATTTTGATATTTAATAAACCGACTACAAATTTTATGCAAAAAAGCATTGATTTTTACTTTTTACTAAATTTTAAACTATGACGTGATTGGTCAGTTTTAAGGGCCTCCAATTCTCACAGAAAGCATGTAAAACAAAAATTGCCAGATTTACCATCTGCGGGGTCAGTTCTACCACCAGTTAAGCGTTGTACACTTATTTAAATAACTAAATTTCTATTATATGCAGATGATCTTAAAATATATCATACTATCGAATCACTCAATCGGCCTAATTCTGTAAGAAAGTCGTTAAGTCTTAGCAACGTTGCTAAAAAATTTAACCAATAGAAACAAATGTTAAGCTTGTCATTTTCAAGTTTTATTCTGTGTTCTCAATTATTATTGGCTATTTGGTATAGCAATGTTGCTAAGACTTAACAACTTTCTTACAGAATTAGGGCGAATGACTGTCATCATTTCCAACAATATATAAATAATTTAGTAACGCACACAAAAAAATGAAATTGACGCTTAACATTGATAAATGTTTTTATATAAAATTCACAAGAAATAGAAATGCTTTCAGGTACGAATACAAAATAGACAATATTGTTATTAATAAAACTGATAATGTGAAGGATTTAGATGACACTTGATACTAAATTAATATTTGATATTCACATTGGCAATATTGTTCAAAAAGCATACAAAATGTTAGGTTTCTTAATTCGAGTAAGCTCTAATTTTAAACATCCCTCCACTTTAATTAAATTATATAATACTCTCGTTAGGAGTCAATTGGAGTTTGCATCTGTATGTTGGAACCCACGCTATGCTGTTTACATAAATCGCATTCAATCTATTCAACGAAAATTCTTAAAATTCTCTAGTCGGAAGTTTCCAACATACAGGCCTAAACTACTATCATTAGAAAACAGAAGAAAATTAAGTGACCTCACATTTTTACATAAACTTTTTAATAACACCGTCGATTCACCAATTTTACTATCGTCGTTTTGCCTTAGAGTACCTAATTACGGTACTAGAACAAATAGCTTTTTTACTTACTATCATTATCGCACAAACTCTATCCTAAATTCTCCTGTTATAAGATTGTCACACTTGTCCAACGGCAACAATTTGCCAGATCTGTTCTGTACTAGTTTATCGCAGTTTAAGCGCCTTCTTAGATTTTCTTAACCTAAAATGTTTGTATTTATATATGTATTTACTATCACTATACTATTTATTTTTTACAAAAATCTTCAAATTTCAGATAAATAAACACCTGTATTAAAATTTAGTACTTCCCATACAACAATTTTTTATATTTTAACTATTTAAGAGCATATTAAATAAATAATATATTTTTTGGTTGAATTAAGTTTTACAATACATATTGTAAATATCAATTCTATTCTACGAACACTGAACAGTACAAAATAATGTTAACTATATCATTAAAACAGTATAATTATTATTTCATGTACTTGCAATCACCTTAGTTTCGAAATTAAGCCTTGAATTTATTCACAAGCAATATTTCATAGTATCTTACGAGAGTAAATGACAAAAATGCTCACTTCTACTTTACAAATTCTAATATTTAATATCAAATTTTGTCTAAAACTCGTGAGAAAATTAAAACCTTGATATCGAATTTTATTAATGAAATAAAATTTCGTTATGATTCATTTACTACATTAAAACGGTTTATATTTAGATTCAATTGTCTTTTGCTTAATTAGTTATTGTTTAAAAAACTGAAAATCGATTGTTTTATATAATCATTTTAAAATTATGTTATTTCATTCACAATTTAAAAGGTTTCATACATTTCTATTTACACTTTTTGATCTTGTCTACATCATTTTTTTTTTACCCATGCATTCAAATCCCGGAGGAGGCCATGATATTCTTAATACACTAGTAATATCGTATACTTTCAGAATATAGTTTATCCAAAAATCTAGTGATACTACAGGGAGTAGCAGTATAGTATGACTAGCGAATGAAAGTTGACGTTTAGATTATTTAATAGATGTGGTTTCTTTTGAAAATATTTCCCTATATTTGATTTGAAAGGAAACTAACCCTTATGTATTCCGTTACAGAAAATTAGAAATGTATTCAATGCCAGGAGGCATTTAAAATGACCTTAGCAACAGGATTCAGGGATGTATTTAAAAAATTTAATACCGCAAATTCTAGTTCGTTCGTCTCAGGTGTAAACAACCCTCGAGTCGGAATTACTGTTAGAGGAAATTAAAAATAATCCTATTTCATAGAATTGCCAAACTACATAGTTTAAAGATCAAAATATTTTGTTATAATCAACATAAACGAAAAATGTTTAAAATATTTTAAACGCACCCCTGTTTTGATATTCAGTTACCCTAGTCGGCCATCTATTTTCAGCCAGTATTTTTGTGCTTTCCTAGTCCAGTATTTAAATGGGTTTATGCAAAAATTTCATACCTGAATATTTCGTACAATTCTATTTTCTCTAGGGTTTCAAAAGAAACCACATCTATAAAATAATTTAAACGTCAACTTTCATTCGCTAGTCATACCATACTAAGACTCAGAGTCGAAGAGTATACTTTAAAAAGGTAGATTTGAAAATTCACATAAATTTTTCGGCGATAAGGTAGACAAATTTTTCATAATTATATACCGGGTGTCTACTTTTTTATGGGCCATAGGAAATACAATGATAAAATTTTCATATTGCTGTAAATTCTGCCCTATTAATTTTAGAACAAAAGTGTAAATATAAAAAATGCCAAACTTATTGTTTACATACGTTTCGCTTGCGAAAGAGATGCAAAATAAAAGTAATAATTTTAGCTATTTACAGAGTGCCATGAGAAATAGCACAAAATGTTAAACAGAGTTGTATTGCTTGAGTTTGGAAGATGACATCTGTCATAAAGTTCTAAGAATTACTGAATTCATTAATGTATTTATCAGTAATCATGGATACATTTCCCATCGCAGAAAAAACTCGATGGAGCAATATTAACAATTAAATATCGATTAATAAACTTTTGTCTGTCAAAATCAAACAATACGACTATTTGAATTGTATGTTTTGTCTTGCATGGCACCCTGTAAAAAGCTTAAAGACGGATATTTTATTTTACGTTTATATCATGACAAGAACCTATTATATTAATAAATTTAAACTCATTTGATGTAATTTTTAATTCTGAACATTAATTCTAAAAATAATAGGACAGAATATATATATATATATATATATATATATATATATATATATATATATATATATATATATATATATATAGCCATATGCAAATTTTAACATTGTATTTCCTATGGCTCATAAAAAAGTAAGCACCCAGTATACCTAGAGAAACATTTAAACAATCTTTTTAAACTGAATCATAACATTTAAAAAAAATTCAGCAATCGTATAATTTGTGACTAAATTGTAGGTATTTCTATATTGAATGAAGGTCGCATACACCTGTAACAAAATGTATACGACCCTTCCGTGCACAATAAAGGCGTCAAGCCCCATATCTCCCCTATGCGTACGGCGCCATAGCACAGGTATTTTCTCCTGTCAGCAGTTCCCAAAAGTTGGGACCATTCAAAACACACACGTATTTTATCATTGATTCTCTACCTAATATTCAATTTATATATAAACAATATATTTAATATACTGTGTTAATGATATGCATTGCGTAAAATACAGCATTTTTATACGAAATTTAGTGTCCAAAAATTATAAGATTATGATCAACACTGCAAAGATGTGTATCTTTAAAATGAGTAAAATTTGAATAAAGGTATTACATTATTATGTGAAACATTTAATTTACATTTTAAATAAGTTTTACGTTATTCGGCAATATCAAAATTCAAAATGCAGCTTGGTAACAATATTTTAGTGCATTTTTAGGCTAATTTTCAGCAATATGCCTCAAAGGTACGAAATTTTAAACAAAATGTACTTTTTATAAGCAATTTATATGTATATTAAAAGCATAATCTTTAGATCAAATTTTGATAAAATTAATTAACAAAAATTTGCCAAAAATAGGATAATTTTCAGGGGATAATACTTTTTAGTCAGTTATATATGTGAAAAACTCAATACCATAGGTTTTAAATAAAATATATTTTGTTTAACATCGTACACAAGTCAAAAAAGATATTCTGCATGTATAGAATTTATTAAATTAGTTAAATTTCAATTAATTTATATAAATTTATTTAAAAATGATAAAATATTGGCATATTGGTAGGAAGATATGATACTGGTTAACTATGTTGAGAGCAATTTAAAAGTGAAAAACTTCTACTTCTATGCGTGCGGCATGCTCTACCTTCTACCACACACATACAGTGCGTACATATGTGTACGTGGCAGTGCACCACTGACTAGCTGGCTCAGTGGTTAACAATACTTTTTAATTGAAACTTGCAACAAAAATTACATATTACAACTAAGTGCAAATTTTATACGTAGTTTTGTATTTAGCTCCATTCGTTATTGACATATGTATGTAGATAATATGTAACATCCAAATTAAATTATTGAAAATTATATAGAAAAGAACTGCCCAACTCACAAACATAAGTAGAAAAGAAAATATGTACATGATTTAAAGCAGATTTCGATATTAGTTGTTGAGGTTTTAGGTGCCCAAACTGGTCATATTTATTAGTGGAATTAAATACCAGAATTTTGCAGACTGTTGCCCCCCGTTTTAAGTTAGAACGATGGTTGTGACGATTGTGGTATTAGTAGAAATGATACCAAAAACATGTAAATTCAACTTCGTATTAATAGCAATAGCCATGACATTTGAACAAAAAGTTAAAAAAAATGTTTGACATTTTGTGTCAAAATTTATTATAACCTACAACGTGCAAATTTTATTATGTTATAATTTTATTAATTTATTTTTTGTCAAGCATTTTCTAATCTGCTATAAAACTAATGGCTATTGCTTGAAGAAAAAGCTTAATTTTGTTTTGAAGCAATTTGAAAAACCCTGTGGTGTGGTATAAGCAAAGTAGCAAGTGGATTCGTTAGTTGGCCCCTCGTTTCTCTGTCCTATGTTCGGTTATTCAGGTGCCACACAACGCGCTCGTCGAACTCATGGCAAAGCACAGGCACAGGTACATCAGAAAGCGGTACAGCTAGCACAGGTAGATACCTCGGTTTCAAACCTGTGTTCACTGTTCAGATAGTCATACCAGCGATTGCCAAAATGTCTCACATACGCGAAATATACAGAATATTACAAAAGTTTACTATTGTATTTACGTACTTCAAATAATTATTTATTTATATTTATCTTAGACTATTTATTAAAACAAATATTTGATTACAAAAATAACTATAGGCTTTAAATGAATATTTGACTGTACTTGTTGAAACTGTTTACTACATATTAAAGATTATTATTAAACACGAATATTATATTTATTTATAAATATTCGACTTAGATTTCATAATTAGAATGCGTACAAAAATTAAGACGCACAACACATCATCTACTCTTCTCTTCATTATTAGAATTTATATTTATGTTAATAATTATTTTCATGTCTACCTACTTTTATCTTAAGATGATCGCAAAATATTGCTTGATTCGTTTGTGTTGAAAATAAATGAGTAAATGGTATAAGTGAGTGTAATAAAGGCCGTGAGAAAGTTGGAGAGTACAACAGGTACTTGTTGAGATACAGGTACAGGTAGACGGTAGAGAGTTTGGTTGGACTTACTTGAGATAATAGACTTGTCCTTCAGGGGTGCGAGCCTGCTCCCAGCCTTGAGGCAGCGGCGTGGGGTCGTCGGCGACGGAGCTGACGACGTCGTAGGAGCGCTGTTTGATGTGGTGGTGACCGGCGGCGGCGGGTTGCTGCTGCTGGCCCACAGCATACGTCTGCTGCAGGGAGGCGGGCGAACTGTGTGCGCGGGAGTGCGCCACCTGGAGGCCTACGGCTGGGGCGCCGCCACTCGAGCTGCCGCCCCCAGCTGACCCGAACGCTGAGTCTGCAGAGTTCTCACGAGAGTGTGAGATGGATGGGGACTTTGAGCCCGTGGACGGAGGGTCGAAGAACGACTTGGGGAGCTTCCTCATACGCAGAGGCACCTGCAGCGGTCGTTTCGAGTCGGGTTTCAGCACTGTGTCAAACAGTGCCTGCAGGTCATTGTCGGAGTCTTGGTCTATGCGGACGACGAGTTTACTCGACTTTTGATCTACGTCTTGGTTTAATGCCATGTTTTGTTTATATTATAGTGTGCCTCTGTCTCTTATATGGTGACACGGCACACAGCACGCACTTTTCACAACTGAACTGAGAACAGTTCCCGCTAATAACGCACCCGTCTTGATTTCGTTGTATCAAAAACAACACTAACAACTAACACCGAACCAGAACCGCACTGCAAGCTCTCATCAGCATCAGTTTCAGTCTCAGCATGCTAACTGGCAACAAACTCTCTGTCTCCGTTCTTGCTTTGTCTGCTTGAGATGATGTTGTGGTGCGCTGGTGCTGGTGCCTTCTCGGTTCTCGTTCTCGGTCTCGCCTTCTGCTACCGTCGTCACTCCACTGTCCACAGTCCGCTCCGCACTCGCCACTCGCACTGGATGGATCTCAGATCTCGCCCGTCGTCCGTCGAGTCTCGAGTCGTCCAACGTTGCCGTCGCGTTGGCCAACTAAGTAACCACTATCACCACCACTATGACACCAGCTACTCTTCTGGTTCGCTGTCTGACAGTTCTGGAATGTACAACCTACTTACACTCCCTACAAAACAACTACGCCACACTAAATAGTTCTATTCATTCTACACCACGACCTTACTCTATTATACTACAGATGACTCTAATAGCAGCGCACTACTTTTACCGCTTTATTTAAAATTACATGATACAGGTCAAAAGTTGAAACAAAATAATTCTTATCATTACGTGTTACGAAACCTTCCTCCGGCCCAATCTAAATCATTTTGCTTGTCTTTATTGTTCTGAATTAAATATTTGAATACATATCAATAATATATATGTCTATACTGCAAATATTTTCGTCTACATTTCAAAAACTAAGAATATTAACTTACCTGTAATTATGCACCTAAGATGAATATCTATGAACAATATAAACTGTGCAAATAACAAATACATGATTTTAATTTTCTAAAATTATTATTTGGTTGATGTACGATAAGAACAATCTAGTGTAAAGTTTATTACGTTACAAAAAATGTATATAAAATACAACTTCTAGTTAAAATATAACATCAATTTTTAAACCGCTAATGAGATTTTGAATAATCAACAATATGAAAATATTTTAATATCAGACGAATTCATTCTGTAGCAAATACATCATATTATTAGTTTCTGATAAAAAAATTGAAGGAATTAAAACTTGTACTATATTAGAATATATAAGTCACTTGTGCTTCTAGTTTTTAATAGGATTTACTAAAATATATTTTTATAAAGTATTTGTCTCATACCTGACCCCTTCTAATATTCATATTTTTCATTTTATTATGAATATGTACGTGTCTATGTAAGAAAGTATTATTGTACAAATATATTAGGTATATTCAAATCAATCTGTACAGCTTTCAACTTAATTAAATGTTAAAACCATTAATTCTGTAACTTACATATTGCATTATTCTATTTACATGATCTGCTTTCGTGTTTATACGATCTTTGTACAATACTATAAAGAATATAACAAAATTATTTTACACAACAAGATTTCACAGTCAAAATTATACAAACAATTCCTTCCTGGAAACGCAAGATGTAAGTTACAGCAAAAATGTGAAGTTTATATATGATAATAACAATAGTTGTGCCAGTCTCCAAAGTGCTGTCAAAGTATTTTACTCATGTACGCCCAAGAAATTCTAGTAATTTATATACAATCCAATACTTCATTTACTACAGTTTCTTAATTGTAATTACAAAGAATTTTAGTATAATTTGTTATTTAAATTTAAAAAGTAAAACTTGTTTTTATTTTTAAAGGTAGTGACATGTACAGGGTGTAAATTAAAAAATGGGCCATAGGCGTTTAATATGGGAAAGTAATTTTTTTGTCATAATCCATGACTTCCAGACTAAAAAAAAACTTTATAATTCATTTTTTTGCTCACATGAAGAGTTAAAATAATCGTTTCACACGATTTAAATGCAGAATTCTATATCTTTTATTTGAAGTATTTTTGCATAAAATAATTTGGTAACATTTGCGTAAAGAAAAACTGATTTCCCATGTTAACTTTTCGATTTACAGCCTGTACATATAGTAAATTACTAGAAATTCATCGTTACTTGACTGCAGGAATATTATTATAAAGATGTCTTCTGATATAACATTGTGATATAAACTAGTTTGTCATAATAGGCCGTCTGAGTGCATTTGCAAGTATGTATTTTAGAAGCTGTACATGCCCAGTAAATACAATATTTTATTTATTATTTGCTGTGTATGATAAATAGTCAATTTTATTTATTTTCATCTAATATAAAAATATTATTATTTATAAATATATACAGAAATCTATGAAGGATGTTCCAAATTATTGAAATAAACCGCTAGTTAACAATAAAATATGCATACATTTTCAAGACAATATAACTGAGACAATCATATTTTTTCTTACAAACAAATGAGTAGAAACTTACATCATTGTTGAAATAAACGATAAGACACAATATTACTATTTGTTGCAGTGTTTGTAGTGTTACGAATTAAATAATAAATATTCCTCCTTTATCATAAAAATATGATCTTTACATTGTATACAGAGTGTTATATTTTAATGGACCCAGCAAATATCTCGCTTATTTATTAAGTTGGTAATTTCTTTCATATAACATGATTTATACAGCAACATGTAAGCTACTTGATGACGGATATACATTCCTAACACCACTTCCGGTTTATTAGTAATTAATATCTACTTTGAAATTTCAAATGGAACATACTATATTTTTTTACAAATTTGAAAAGTGAAACATAGGAGTTTAACATGGGAAATCAATTTTTCTCTGCGCAAACGTTACCTAATTATTTTATGCAAAAATACTTTAAATAAAAGTTATAGAGATTTAAAGGCTGCATCGAAATCATGTGAAACGATTATTTTATCTCTTCATATAAACGTAAAAATTAATTACAAATTTACAGTTTTTATGAACTTTTTGTCTAAGCAGTCATGGATTTATGACAAAAAACAACATATTTGTTTTTTTCGTCATATATCCATGGCTGCTTAGACAAAATGCTCATAAAATCTGTAACTTTGTAATTAATTTTTACGTTTATATGAAGAGATAAATTAATCGTTTCACATGATTTAGATGCTGCATTTAAATCTCTATAACTTTTATTTAAAGTATTTTTGCATAAAATAATTAGGTAACGTTTGCGCAAAGAAAAATAGATTTCCCATGTTAAACTCCTGTCTCACTTTTCGATATACACCCTGTACATCAAATTTGCTTTACAATCATGTTAAATAATCTATATGTTGCATTATTAAAAAGTAAAATGGCGGGCACTTTTTTATACACCTAATTGGAAAGAGAATAGTGAGCCATGACTGTGGCTTGAAATAAAACAATTAACTAAACCAATTGTAACACGGTAAAATATTATTTCGTTTAATAATAATAGTTACAATTGTTTAAGTTAATTGTTTTATTTCAAACCACAGTCATGGCTCACTATTCTCTTTCCAATTAGGTGTATAAAAAAGTGCCCGCCATTTTACTTTTTAATAATGCAACATATAGATTATTTAACATGATTGTAAAGCAAATTTGATGTACTTTTCAAATTTGTAAAAAAATATAGTATGTTCCATTCGAAATTTCAAAGTAGATATTAATTACTAATAAACCGGAAGTGGTATCAGGAATGTACATCCGTCATCAAGTAGCTTACATGTTGCTGTATAAATCATGTTATATGAAAGAAATTACCAACTTAATAAATAAGCGAGATATTTGCTGGGTCCATTAAAATATAACACCCTGTATTTAACATACAGTCTTTTGCACATACTACCATCTTAAACAAATTAAATACTAACAATTTAACGAGATGTTCAAAAAACTGCGGAAGTATGATTTTAAACATAATAAGAATAAGATATCAAATATTTTCCTTCTTTGATGCATTGCTTCACAAAAATTATTTTTAAAACTATAGAGATCTGGTTGATTCCGTCTTTAAATATTTGAAAACTCTTTTCATTTTTGTTTCATCGATACTTTCGTAGCTTGAATACTGCTAAAAAATACTAATACTACGTTTACACTTATTATTGTATAAATATATAAATCTAAGACAATATTAAATAATTAAAAACGCGATCATGAATAATTGTTCTGTGTAAAAAATATATGGCATAATAAAAATAAAACATGACACTCAATTCAAAAGACATACAAAATTATAAAAAAGGTATTTGGATATTACAAAAATAATTCAATTGCAATGTAAACGTAGTAATAAAACAGGTAAAATTAATATATTTATAGGCACATACATCTCCAAAATTCAAAAATACCCTGCCAAACCATTTGAAATGACGATCTCTATGAAAAGTTAAATGTACGCTAACAATGGCAGTATTAAAAATAATTAACAGATTTAATTAAAAGCTTAATCAAATGTTTCAAAGCAAAATGGCACTGATAAACTATTTCTACGTTGTGATTAAAGTAACACAATAATTCAACTATTGGCACTGCGAACAAATTGTTTTGCTTTAATATAAATATGTAAAAAAGATAACCTAAATGTAGCTCTTTTTGAAAACTGTCACTGTGAGGGCATCTATAAGCACATTAGAAACACAATTAAAACGTAGGTAAGTATAAAGCAAATTGAAAATAATAATAAACTTTAAGAAAACTAAAAGTATACAGCGTGTTGACCGCGACACCGGAACATAGGACTTTTAACAAGTAAAATCATATTTTCGTAATTTTCTGCTTCATTAATTATTTTAAGTAAAAATCAAATCACTGTTGTACATTAGAATCAATAAGAAAATCATTTTGCATAATCTTTAACGGCAGAAACTAGTTATGAAAATGTCGGAAATCAGCCCAAAAATAGCGATGGCCATGGAATTGAAACTAAAAATTAACAAATGTTAGCGATTTACCTGTCAAGCTGGGTTAATTTATTTTTATTATTTGTAATTTCTGTTAAAATGAAAAAAATATTTATTTAAATTAATAGATAATTGTTCACTTGAACAGGTATTACAAATAATACCTAATAAAAATATATTAACCTAACTTGACAGGTAAAATGTCAAACATTTGTTTTTATATTTTGCGTTCATTATGAAGTCATTATGATACGCAATTTTTTGTTTTAAACGGTTAGTACTAGATGACGTTTCTTTATAGTATATCAAAGAACGTGTTTTATAAGACATGTTTTTTTCGCACGCGTCAAAATTTTGAAAACGAGCGTTAGCGAGTTTTCTAATTGACAAGTGCGAAAGAAAGTCTTATAAAATGAGTTCTTTATACTATTTTTTATATTTTGCGCCTTCTACAATAACATTTACTTACTCAATTTGTGATTATATTTGTAACCATTTGTACATTTTCATGTATAGAATCTTCCCTAAATAAAAAAAATAATAATAATTTCGACATTATATTATGAAAATGAATTGTCAATTAACTAAAAATAAATTAGGTAAAAATGGGTTAAAGAAACGTCATCTAGTACCAACCGTCTAAAACAAAAATTGCGTATCGAAATGAAGGTCATTACGATACGCAATTGCGTATCGTAATGGGATTCATTATGAACGCAAAATATAAAAACCCATTTTTACCTAATTTATTTTTAGTTAATTGACAATTCATTTTAATAATATAATGTCGAAATTATTATTTATTTTTTTTTTTATTTAGGGTAGATTATTTACATGAAAATGTACGAATGGTTACAAATATAATCACAAATTGAGTAAGTAAATGTCATTGTAGAAGGCGCAAAATATAAAAAATAGTATAAAGAACTCATTTTATAAGACTTTCTTTCGCACGCGTCAAAAACACGTTCTTTAATATACTATTATTTATCTGTATCAATTCCATGGCTATCGCTATTTTTGGGGTGATATTCGTCATTTTTACACCAAATTTCTGTAGTTACAAATGACGTTAAATTAGTTTTGCTAATTGAAGCAAATGCTGAATTCTAGGCTCTGCAACTTTTATATGAAGCATTTTTATCAAATGTACTTAGGGAAATAAAAAATCATGAAAATATGATTTTACATTTTAAAATCCTATGTTCCGTTGTCGCGGTCAACACCCTGTATATTCGCCAGAATGTTCCTGAAATTAAATGCATCTTTAAATTTCCATATAAATCTACGTTGATTTCAAATGCCTTGCGTTCGCATTGTAAACAAACTTGGCCGAAATTGTCAAATATAGTTGACCTCAATGCAACAGTCCTCCAAAGAGATCTATAACAGATGCTGATAATCTATCAATATCTAAAATCCACAAAACGTATATTTATAGAGATATATTGAGCTCCCTACTTGCGATTGTCGATAAAAGATCCTGTGATAATTAAAGTGAATAACGTTTGCAAAAATATATTAACATAGAACAAAACATACAATAATCTAATAAAAAACTATTTTATTATTGCGTTTAGATTCGTATTCTCCTTAGAGATTTATTGATGACTTAAAACTTTAGAAGTTTTGTTGCCTTCTCCTCTTCGTATTTAAAGCATCAATAATTGGTTGTCTTTTTGTTTGGTATCGCCTTCGTAACTCATCTATCTCTCGTTCCATTTCTGCGTCTAGATTCGCCATTCGTTGTTGTAACTCTTCGTAACTTAGAAATTTTAGCTAAAATTCAGATTTTTCTTATGCTATCTTGTATAAAAAATACTTCATCAACAGTGATTTTTTTTTTTGTTATGGGGTCATTTCACATTTTCTGATTAATTTTTTTCTTGAAAGAATAGGTCAAATTAAATATGTAAGTTTTACACCTTACAAGTCTTTAGAATCAGAAATGATTTTTTAATAGTTGCCTTTTAGTAAAATATTTCAACACTGACGTCACAGCTTCACGGATACGGCAGTCGAGCTCTACCGGTTTAGTTTGGAACTATGACTACGTTTATCTCGATAATTCAAGTATATTATGACTTGAAAAATCCTATTGGTTTATCTCAGCTGATTGAAAATAGGATTGAGTTATTTTCAATCTTCTTTAAATTCGACTAAAAAAAGATAATTGCGTAGGCTTCCACAGTCTGAGTCATGAGAAATATTCGTTTTCCGGGAATGAACTGTGTCATATTTTGAGTCAGAGCTTAACGTTTCGCCCGCAGTCGTATGGGGCATCTTCAGGAGCAAGGGGGATAGTACTGTCTTAAACAAGGTTAGCCGACGTGTCAACCACGCTAGAGGCCGAGTTTAAGCAACAAGAGGGGGAGACTCAGTTTACAAGGTTACCCGACGTGTAAACCACGCTAGAGAAGACAATTATACACTAATCTAAAGATACGGTAGATGAGCAAAGCTAATGAGGACCAATGGGAATCGAGTTCGTAATGATAGATTGGACGTGTCGTGTTCCGATAATCATTCATTAATTTATGTATTAATTAATTGTCTTAATTAAAAATTGTTGTACTTTTGATTGTATTAAACCGTGAGGAATTACATCCCTATCACTTTCAGCGAGTTCAAGCACTGCAACCCGGAGACTATGGTCCTCGTTTAGAATTTTGTCGCTGGTTTCTCCGTCAAAATTTAAATGATCCTGACTTTATTTCCAGTGTTATGGTCTGATGAAGCCCAATTCACGAGAGACGGAGTAAACAATTTCCATAATTACCATTTATGGAGCATTGAAAATCCACATGCGATTGTTCAGTCCCGTTTTCAGCAAAGATTTAGCATAAATGTCTGGGCAGGAATTTTCAATACTAGATTACTAGAAATTGAAGTTTTAATTGACTGATTAACAGCTGATGGCTACAGAAACTTTCTGGAAAAGACTACATGAACTAATAGAAGATGTTCCACTTCTTGTACGACAACAGATGTGGTACCAGCATGATGGTGCTCCTCCTCACTATGGTAGACAAGTAACTGAGTGGTTAAACCAAAACTTTCCCAATAGGTGGATTGGACGTGGAGGTCCAAACTTTTGGCCTGCAAGATCTCCAGACTTAAATCCTCTTGATTTCTATCTATGGGGACACTTGAAACAAGAAGTTTATAGGGTACAAATAAACACGCCTGAACAGTTACTTGAACGAATTATGAATGCATCTGCTGCCATTCGTAACGATCAAAATGTAATTTATCGTGTATATGATTCTATGATTCGCCGATGTCAAGCATGCATACGAGTTCAAGGCGCGCATTTTGAGCACTTGCTGTAATTTTTTTTAAACTTGTTATCTTATTTCATATTGTGTTAACCTATTCCATGTTTGGTTATGTTGTTCTGTGTTTAGAATTTAATTATTTGTCTATTTAATAATTGTACCATCGTATGTTTTGTTGTCCAAATCGTATTCGTTAATATTAATAAATAAAATTAATTAATACAAATAAGGTATGACTTTTCAATATAACTCTTGTTTTCCGAAAGTACCTTGATTACAAAAATTAATAAATTTCGTGTTATTTATAGAACTTCAACCTCTTGTATTTTGGTAACTAGAAGGAATAGGACCTATGTTCATATGACATTTTTGGCTCAAAATGACCTCAGGAATAAGCTGTTAAAGTTTGTTACACTAGTCCTGAAACACCCTGTATTTCCTGCAACTTTGCGTACGTCTGATAATGTAGGTTGCAAGTTGCAGCAACTGTTATCAAAACCGTTGCAGATAGGTGCATACGTCTGATACCCCCTTTAGGCTCGTTTGCTGTTTTGTGTTTACAACGGCTAAAACGCAAATCACGTGGACCGTAAATGTATGCGAGAGAGAAATGTTTTTGTGTAAGTATGAAGCTGTGACGTCACAAATTTAGCTCGTGTTTACAACCACGAAAATTCATCAGCAAATTTATGAATGAACAGGCACATATTTCAAATTACCTATATTTATTAAACAAAAATCGGCCTTTTTTAAATGCTCTATTAAAGAGATACTTACAAATTCGAAGTCTCCATCGACAAATGGCCTTTGGTACTTAATTTGATTATTATCATGGTATCGCTGTAAATTGGGATCACTAGCTAAATGCACCATCCCTTCGCCAGCTTTGGACGAAATCTGTCCCAACTGCAATTGCAGATGACTTTGAAACCTGTGACGTTCAGCATTTGATAACTCTTCCAATGGTTTTGAAAAAAAGTAACCACTACCCTGTTCATCTAAAGTCATTGGACTCACTGGTTTTTGATTCAAACCATTGCCTTGTGACTAAATAAGAATAATTAAAACATAAGAATTCATAAAAATTAACCAACATACCTTTACTTCAGCTTCCTTTTTATCAAAATGATCTAAAAAGAGGGGGCGATATTTTTTACCAACTTCTCCTGGACCAGTATCGTGTCCTGTGACCAAGAAAATATTTTAAAACTACAATTTTTAATGAATAAATTCAGTTTAGAAAATTGTAAATATTTATTAAACACCAATTAGTAAATACAAAAATGAATTTTGATATTTTTTTCATGTATCACAATCGATTACATTTTAAGTCCTTACGTTTCATAGTTGCTTCATCGGAATCACTATTTATGACCATTGTACCGAGTTCAGATTGAAGTTCTACCATAGTATTGTTTTGTGATTGAGGCACTAGAGTTCCATCATCTATATTGGCATTTAAAGTGCCATCATCTCGATCAGGTACAAGAGTACCACAGTCTTCTGGGTACTGGATCATAGTTTCATTGTTCACGTGGTTGTCATCTTCATCCTAAGAATAAAAATAAACAACTACAGTCTGCTATTTAAAAAAACCCTATCTCGGAGTAGGCTATGAACAAACAAACGATTGGGGCCCTAATCCCCTTCAAAGTAGGCTCCTTGCGCTCCACATATTTAGCCAACCGATCCTTCCACTGCTGGAATGGTCTGCAGCTCCGCTGTCGCGTTGCGCATTATCTCTTATCCACTCTCAAAACGGGATCTTTTCAGTGGCCTCTTTAATTTCGGAAACAAATAGAAGTCACAAGGAGCCATATCTGGAGAGTAGGGAGCTTGGCGAACGACTGGAATTCCATTTTTCGCCAAGAAAGTATGGATCAGGTGCGATGAATGAGCTGGAGCATTGTCACGGTGCAACTACCAGTTTTTCGCCGTCCAGAGGTCTGGTTTTTTGTGTCGAACTGCCTCACGGAGACGTCACTGCTGATTCTTCAGGTGAATATTCATGATACACGATCCAGTTATCACGGTATTAAGAAACTCAAAATCAACGTTTGCAGTATCCAACATTTCGTGCGAATCGGAAATCTGACGAATATTTGGAACAACACCTCACTCAACAGTTACCAAGCAGCGAATGACGCACCGGATTGCAAAGCGAAAATTCAGGCATGCGCATGAAGGTGCCCCCTCCACTGTGGAAAGTGGAGCCACCCTAGCGTCATTACTTTGCCTTGTATGTCTTAATTTAAAAGTATTTAATTAAATGTCAATTTGACACGAGATATTTCAAATTCTATTTCAAGATCAAGAGTGCGACAATGTATAAGTTGAGATGGAAAATCGGATTACAAACAAACCATCGCTTTTTTTAAAGTTCTGTCTTCTGTCACTTGTGTTTTGACATTTGAGTTTTACATAATTCAATGTCTTCGGATGGCTGTGGAAACTTAAAGAATTTCACATTTGCCATGTATTCTTTATAATTATAGCGGGAATCACTATTGCAAAGACCATACACTCGCTTCATATTTGGCACCATCTTGCAACTGTCACCGTGACAGCGATTTGTTTGTAATCTAGCAACGGAATGAAATGAGACACAAGTGTAGTACAAGGAAAATATCAATAGATGGCAGCCCGTAAATATGCCTCTGTATAATCCTCTATTGAATCAGACAATATGTTTCTTTATTCTTAGCCTACTCCGAGTTTTTTTTTAATTATAACAAAAGTTATATAAATTAATGGGGTGTACTTACACTTTCATCATTTGTTTGCTGTTTAGCTCCAACAACAACATTAAATGCCATATTACGATAACTTTGATTTTCACGAATCTCACGTGCTTCTGCTATCATTTGATTTAATATATTCGAAGGTTTTGCGTTACCTGGTAAATTAATTTCATATTACAACATAAATAATGCAACTCAGTCAGATTGTGTCTGTACACAAAAAAATATATATTTATATAAATATTAATGTTTATTGTGAAACCTCCTTAGGGGCTGCCCTTAAATTACGTAACGCAAAATTAGGAAATTTTTGATACCCCCTCCCCCCTTTGTAACGCACCCGTAACGCAAACATGAACCCCCCCCCATATATTACGTAACGCAGTACTTGACCCCCCCCCATTTTTTTACTGGATATAAAAGTATAGGGCCTCCTTAATATTCAGTTAAAATTTGAAACAGAAACTAATTAAATTAATGTACATAAAGATGAAAAATAACAGCACAGAAATTAAAAGCATATGCATTTCCATATGCTTTTAACAAACTATTGAAAAGTTTTTCCTTATCAACACTACTTGAATTCATGTTTTAATATGAATTGCATTGCACGAATGAAAGACCACTGGCCCGAATTTGAACTGTGCCCGACATATTATGTTGACTGTTATTGAAAACAAACGACTGCCTGCATATACGAATTAGCACCGCGAAATTTGAATGTTTCAAAATTATTAAAGTAAGTTTAGCAATAATTTTTATATTTTATCGTTATGTAACGCACACATTAACCCTCCCCCGCCCCCTCGTAACGCTGCGTAACGCTACTCGACCCCCCCCCCCTTGAAGTGTTACGTAATTTAAGGATAGCCCCTTAAGCCCAGATAATAAATAATGAGGTATACAAAAAAAAACAATTTTTTTTGTTCATAATGTAGGTAACTAATTAATTTCAATCATACATCATACAATATGTATCAAATGTATTAAACTTTTCATTCATAATTTTGTTAATAAAGTTCCGCGCCATCCATTTGTGACGTCACTGAACGATGAGTCCTATAGTACGACCAAATTGGATGATATAGCTGATATATCATTTACTTTTCGTTTCCCTTGTTGTTAATATGCTAAATAATTATTTAATTTCATAGAGATGTTCAACTATTAATGAATTAAAGTCAGTTACAGCTTCTTTGAAAACTATAAACAATATCGTATTCGATAAGTTTTCCTTTTTTACTTTGTCGCTCTATACACTATACATGTTTTTGAAATGTCATATGGAGGTCACATATGTCATTTGAAATCAAACATTTAATTGTCAAGTCAAGTTCCTTCTTAATTATCTGATTTTTTGACTATTGTTTACATATAAACTTATAAATTTATTATAATGGTGTGTGTAAATATACTTTTTTGTAGGCAAACATGGTTGTGAAATATTGTATAGTAGTTTCAGATTTGGCCACTGGGAAATGTGGCGACGAAATAATTAAAAAAAATAAAATATTTTCAAAAACAATAATTTAAAATACTTTTTTTCAATTTGAGATTAATTTTGATTCGGGCCGGTCTGCCACTATTTGTCCGGACCGGTTTTAGACCTCGTATCTGGCTCTGGGCCTCGATTTTGTAATTTAAATCAGGGACCGGAAACCGAACCGAACCTGAACCGAAAACCGTTCCGAACCCACCTTTTTTGTGAACCTGAACAAGAACCCGAACCACAGTTAATTTGGTCGACATGCACCCAAACCGGAACTGAACCCATTATTTTCTGGTTCAAAAAACCTGATTCACTGAACCAATATGTTTTAATACTTCTGTGACACATAGTTGCAAATAAGATTAGTTTTATACTGAAATAATTACCTTTAAATAAAACCTACATTTTTAATATTTTATTTCATTATTTGAAGATGAGGAAGATTTATTAGAAAGCTTGTGAAAGGTAAGGAAAAAGCCCCACCAGAAATATTAAGATTAAAATAAACCTAATTTACAATTACATAGTTTTTAAAATTGATGAAGACGTCCAAAGACTTCCAAAAACTTCTAATATATTAAATTTTGGGAGTAACAAAAATTTTTAGTCTCTGTGACGTTTGCGCAAATTAAGATAACAGTACAAAGTAAGTAATTCTTTTTATTTTTCATTTTTATTATTTACCTAATAGAGTAATATTATTTTGTTATTATTGAGTATATCGCCTTTTATTTACCTTACTTACTCGTATGTTTTCTATTTTTATTTCAAATAAATAATTTTAATTTTTCGAACCCGAACTAATACTATTTTTTCTGAACCCGAACCAACCCTGAATCCAATTTTATTTTCATTTCTGAACCTGAATCCAAACCGAACCCATTTTTCTGCGGTTTCCGATCCCTGATTTAAATTCTACTGGATATCAAATTCTATAAGAACTGGGCAAGTATAATTAATACAAATATGATGTAATAAAAAAATGTCAAACATAAACAATAAAAACTAATTCTAATTTTCCGGGCAGTAGAATTTAAAATCTACTCTGAGAAAGAGTAAAGAAATATCTCAATTCTGATAAAATTTGAAATTCAGTACAATTTAAAGTTCCAAAATCGAAGCCCTGAACCTCCTTACCTATGAATTCATGCTGTAGTAGATCAGTGGCAGTAGCCCTCTCCTCAGGATTTTTGATTAGACAAACACTAACAAAATCTATGAATTCAGGGCTCCATTGGTCAGGCTCCCGAAAAGAAGGCGGTGGTTTAGTGGGAATCATGAATATGGCACGCATTGGATGAATATCACCATACGGTGGCTTCCCTTCAGCCATTTCTAAAGCTGTTATTCCTAAACTCCAAATATCAGCAACACAATCGTAACCAATTTCCTGAATGACTTCTGGAGCCATCCAGAACGGGGTACCGATTACAGTGTTGCGTTTTGCCATCGTGTCCTGCCGACAAAAATATGTAAACATATTACAACTATGTAAACAAATGAACAATACAGTAGTTATCAGGTGACAAACATATGAATCATATAAAATTCTTACCGTTAGTTGGCCAGCAACCCCAAAGTCTGCAAGCTTGGCATGTCCTTCCGAATTTAGTAAAATATTACCAGCTTTTATATCCCTATGAATTTTTCTTCGAAGATGTAAATATTCCAAACCTTTTAATGTATCTGACAAAATAGTCGAAATTTCGTCTTCTGATAAAGTTTTTTTACGTAGTCGCATAATATCAGATACAGATCCAGCTCCACAATATTCCATAACAATCTATTAAATATTATCATCTCAGTGCCAAAGAAATAAGTAAATAATTTTACACTTACCCACAAATCCGTGTTTTTGAAGTAACTTCCATAATATTTCACTACGTAAGGACTATCACATTGTTGCATAATTGATATTTCTTTAATAATTTCCTGAAGATCGGTGTCAACAGGCACCTGCTTGATGGCCAGAACCTGGCCAGATTCTTTGTGCAGAGCTTTATATACGCTTCCATAGGAACTACAAGATGTGTAAAATAAAATATATAGTCACATGAAACAGCATGAATACATACCCTTCACCAAGCTTACAAATAATATCAAAAACTTCCTCTGGTTGCCTGGTCAAACTTTCCTCCGAGAGTTTTTTAAGTTCACTGAAAGATTAAATCGATTAAACAAGTCTAAAATCAAATTTTTTCTTGAAAACTAACATGTCCGGATCTGGATTCATTTTGCAAATAAAATTATATTAAAGAAAAGTAGTTTTCTTTTCTGTCCCCAACACAATATTAAAAATTAAATCATTTGATCATAATTTACTTCAGTTCAAATACGATAATGTTTCATTTGAGACACTTGTGTAGTGTCCACTTAAATGATAGTAATGCTATATGATTACAGCATTTACACTTGTTTAATTTCACCAAAATATAACAATATAACGATTAGTCATTTAAATTATACTTTTGTTTGTATTTGATTTCTTGCAATATAAAGAGGTTAGAATTCTAATACCACTTAGTATAAACCGAATATTTTAAGTAAACTCACTACATTAACAATATTATGATAACAAATTCATAATATAAATAAATATCAAGCAATAAATAAACAAATGATATACGTTACTATGAAATAAAAATTATATTTCAAAGGCATAAAATTGCAGGTATAATTTACCTTTTGGAAGACATATCTGATTTCGAAACTAACTCTTAATATTTTTTAAACTATTTCAAAAACAAAATATGCACATTCATTATTAAATAAAATGTCAAAATTAAAAATGCATAGTAGTACAGAACTTATATTCTCGCTTCCATGATACCAGACACCGTACTTAATAACGTTATCTGAAGAAATGGTTTGCAACTCTGCTAAGCCGCACACAAACCAAAATATTAAAATTCAAGAAAAACAAATAATTATAAAAGCAACTTGAAACAAATTAAGACAACATATACCAAATAATGTAATATTTACACTAAGGAATAACAATGTGGTAATTTATTTTTTTACAAAAATTAAAAGACCACAAAATATGTTGTTTTAATCAGTTTATCTAGGAATTTACTGTATGTTAAGTATTATGTTATCATATATTATGTTACACGAATATTTTTAATCTAGTCTACCGGATATCAATATATCTTCAACTACAGATAACAAAATGTGGTCGGAATATTTCTTTTATTTTATACTTTTTCCCTAATATAGAAAATGCATAAAACGTAAATTCATTAAACAAAAACAATAGAAAAACTCCATATTTATAATACATAATTACATATTCAGGCAATATTATAAAATTTGTACGTAAATTGTTTGTTTACATCCTGAAACTAATGCCAGCCAAACTAGAATTTCCTCTCGTCAAAAGTAAAAGTATCAACAATAAACAATACGTATCTGCAAGGATTAAAAACAACATTTAAACGTATAAAAATGGCGTCAATTATTATTAAGAATGATAGGCAATTTATAATAATAGACATGCCAATACTATATGTTAACATACAGACAGTATTTCAAGAATATATTTTTAATATATTAATAGATTTTATTTTTAAACTAATGTCAAAGACCTTAGCTGAGGAAAGGATAGATAAATAGCATATAATTCTTTGTTTGCATTTCTGCGTCATTAAAATTCTATACTCATTTCCTAATATGTATCACAACGTAGGATATTCAAAGCTTTATGTAAATTTACACAGATCAGTACTGAGAAAAAATAAAATTTGGCATATATGCATTTTCCATATTCTAAAATATATGGATAAAAATAAAATTCAATATTTTCGTATATAGACAATATGATTTTATTCTGACAAAAATTTTATTCATTACAAAATGTAGAAATAATTTCTATACGGTTTGATCAGAATATGCGTTTCAATTTTCAGTTTTAATTTTAAAAATATTTTTAAAAAATGTTGATTTATGTGGTTTGTTAATTGTTCATTTTTGGTTAAATTTTAATATTTATTTATAAACGTATTTAAACTTAAATAAGACAAAATTTATATGTAAATAGTGAAAACAATAATATTTCTAGGAAAAACAAATACGAAACGCAATAATCTTTACATCATTGGAAATAAAAAATAAAAATAAAGAAAGTTAAAAATATAATAATGCGTTCTATTTAAAAATCTCCAAAATTTACCGACAAAAACAATGTGTATGCCATTGGATAGACAATATAATCTTGCATTATTTTTTTAGCATTTTAGAAAGAAAAAATTGACCAAAAAAAAATTTTTTTGTCACTATCTCTAGACATGCATTTTTTTGAAAAAACAAAAGCATCACCAAAATAGCCCCCTATGACAACTTTTGTCTCATTAAACCGATATAACATTTTTTTACAGTTTTCGATATGCCCATAGCGACCTGGTTAAGTACCCCTATATACAGGGTGAACACGAGAATCCGTGATATGGGCAAAATGGAAACAGTTTATTTCAAATATTATCTGTATCTATACAAAGCACCGCATATTTGTTTAGGAACAGATAATATTTGGAATTGTACATACCATATTTTCTGTCTTGCAGATATTGCTAATACAACTCTGGAAAACAACTGTAATTTTATTATCAATGGAAAATTTTACGAATAAAACGAAAACGAAGAAAAATTGTACGCATTTTTCTTGAAGTTTCATAATTTTTTCTGTTTAAATTTCCTCGGCACTTTAAACAAACTATATTTAACACTTGAAATAAAACTATAAATAGAATATAAGTTTAAAACTGAAATAAATTCTGTCGGAAACGTAATTTGTTTTGCAAATATTCATCTTAACCACAAGACCATACATTTTAAGATGTTTCATGTTTCAGGAGATTTTAACGCAGTCAGATTTTTTTTTGAGAAAAAAATTTGTAAAATATATACATACATACATAAAATCACGCACTTCCCGCTTAGTTCTTTTCGGTAGCGAAATACCGCAACCGGACCACAGTAATATTTACGAAACAATCATCCTGCGCCACACATTCCTGTCTAAGCACACTTCTTTCGCCTCGACCACATTCATAATCGCATTCATACACGCTCTTCTTCTCTTCTCACTCGGAAACTTTCTCTCTTTTAGCACCTTATCAATCACATCCAACCACTTACACACTGGACGGCCACGCAAGCGAACACCCTCAATTTCACCAAGATATATACGCTTTACAAGCCGTCCACTCTTCATTCTCTCCACATGACCAAACCATCTCAACTGGCTCATTCCTACTCTCTTAACATTCTTCCTAACCATACATTCTTCATACACCAAATTATTCCTCACGCGATCTCGTCTTACTTATCCACATACACCACGTAAATACCTCACTCTCTTTTTATGCTTTCCCGTCCGTGCCCAACATTCACTTCTATACATCAAAGCAGGCACTAGCACTCCATTATACACACTTAACCGAGCTTCTCTAGATACGTTTACGTTTCGAGCAAACGTACCCAGAGTAACCATTAACTTACACCCCGCACTCACTCTCCTTTCAATTTCTCTATCAATTCGACCATCCCTTGACATCATGCTACCCAAATATATAAACTCATTCACTCCATCCACCAACACATTGCACACAGTTACTCCTTTCAAATACTAACACCTTGGATTAATATTTTCATAAAATGAAGTATAGAATTGGTTTTACTAAAAATGAGTTTCCATGTAATTACTTACGTGACGTATATACAAATTGTTAATTTACTTGAATATTTATTAATAATTTAAATCTTCGCGCCAATGAACAACAGATTCTATAATTAACAGTTTAATAATAGTTTTATAATTCTAGTCCACGACATATATTTACTTGAAAATCGAAATTTTATTATACATTTTACAAAAGTTTTAATCAGTTAGTATTATTCAAAAACTTCGCGCCATGTATTCATATGCTGTTATCAGTTCAAACAATTGAACAGTGTAGTGATAAGTATTTTCTTAGTAATTCTGTGTTAAATGGAAGA